>JAMZAV010000760.1:0-250897 GCA_024449915.1 Sweltsa coloradensis
TACTATATTTGTATTTATTTATAAAGTTACCTTCAATATAAAAAAAAAATTAGACCATAGTAGACAATGACGAAGTTTAGATTTATTATCTCTATTTGAAATAGGAATTATTTTGACACAAACTCAGTTGACGTGCATGCAGATGTCAACGCTTTCTACTCTAATTACATTACATAATTATACAATATACAGGTTTAATAAGAAAATTTTATTTTAGGAAGTATTTTCTGAAAATTCCAAATTGAAATGACACGTCACATTCATTCAATGATAAAATAACCCAAGTTGAATTCCAGCTGGATGGGTTATAATAAGTAAACATTAGAAATGTTGTTTCTCAGATAAGTTATATGTTGTAATTCTGAATTCTTCAATTATTAGGTATTCATTATTTAGGAAGAAAAACTTGAACAGGTAAAGCATGAGCCCACGTTGCATTTAAATTTTCATCACAATACCAATTGGTAGTTTATACATGTTTAAATCAATATTAAAGTATAGTGCAAGTGTCCAACGCTATTTTTTCTACCAAATACCCTTTTAATTTTGACTTCCTTTACAAAATATAGAGACGTCATAAAATGGTGCAGCATCTTTACGTCAACCAATGTCGATCTCATATTCCACCATATTCATTATTTATGCATTGCAACACGTGAGCACACGAATATTTTCTCCTTAGATTCTTCTTTAATATTTCATTCACTGCATTACCAAATCTTACAATGTATATAGACAAGATCAAAAATACTTAGGAAGGAACTGATAAATAATACCTTATGAATACAGACTACAGTGACCAAACCCAACTCTTTAACACGAGGCAGCCTCTCTCGTTGTTTCCCAAGCCTGTCTAACCCGATCTCAACGTACAGACATATCAAAGCGATACGTAAGCCTACACTTAACGAAAACCCCGCAATGTCGGATTTCTTTGGAGCAAACAACATTAATCTTTTAGCCAGCGTTTCTTAGTCTGCTTCTTTCTAGCCCACTAATCACAATTCCTAATTGTGCGTTCGCTCCGCTTACTACCCACCCATTATATCGTTCATAGTCCATAATCAAACTCCTGACAGCCTTTATAATCCTTGTATTTATTACTCATAAGTCAAGAATATGTCCAGATTCGAAAGTATTAACTATGGGGCTGTACAACGCAAACGAAAAAGGTAATGTTCAATCGAAAATTTATTCAACCTTTTGTATTTTATGACCAAAGGGCTTTATAGTTGGGAATCTAATGATGATGATAGGAAGAAGAATTACATATGGTGCCGGGGGGCAGGACTGCAAGCGGTTGAGCTAAGTACGGACAATCCATCATATACGCCGGCGAATCTTTCTTCTGGACACTCGACCCCCCCCCCCCCCCACGTAGGAAGTCTTTACTGAGTACTGAGTACTTAGATGAATCGTTCAAAGTTTCTGAAACGTCATTGAGTTTCTGGAATACGTTACACGATTCATTTCGATTTCGTATAAAGAGATGTGATTCTCCAAATTTTGCTGAAGTTGGTGTTACCAATATTTGACACAATGTATGATCATTATACTCTGATAGATCGTCTGGTGTACCCACAGATTGAAGTTTGCTTAGAAAGTCTTATTGGATCAAAGCAGATTCGGTGATTTTTTTTTTTTTTTTTAAAAAAAATGTGATGATTAATTTTCTTTTAAAGAAAACCCAATGCACTTCCTGTTGGTTACCAAAGTTCAACATTTTGAAAATGAGGAATCAAATGTTTATTCTACTATATAAAATGCTTTGGGATGAAATGATATAATTGGATGAGCAAAGCGGACTTCAATTTTACTTTGAGAAAAATAGCTCTTTTTTATTTTTTCTCTTTGTTCGCTCTCTACCGGGCAAACGGCATATGCTACCTTGATGAAAATAGGAGCGGACCTTCAAAATCTCTGAACATAGATCTTCCAAGTTTTTTGGTACAATCGAAGAAATATTTCTCGTGAATATCGCACGATTATTTTCGATTTTTAATGCGATAGTTTAGTGATATTTAGCCCGCAACCTGGCAAACGGCTACTCCGATCTTTATGAATGTTTATGAGAACGTTTGAAATCACTGAACTTAGATAGGCCTATGCTTTTATTTAGGGACAATCGAAGAAATATTTCTCATAGAAATCGTACTTTTAGGCCAACGATAATCAACCATAACCATTTAAGCTCATCCATCAACGCGACTGGAAAAAGCGTTAGAGAAGCGACCTAGTTTAAACATGTCGTTTCTAAATTTTGTTTAGTAAAAATGTTTTAATTCTTGATAGGCATACCCACTCTGTCACAACTGATATTCTCAGTGGGGCACATTACACAATTCTATGAACAACAAGGTGGTTCCGATGCAAATTTGCCTGTGCTCGCGTCATCGAGGGAAAGATCGTGGCCAATCAGAGATCAGCATTTTAAATTTGATCCTTGCTGATTGGCTTTACAGTTCACGACATCACTGTCAAACTTATTTCGGAACAGCTATATCATCTCTCTTACTCGTCTACACCACAACTCACTCACTGCCAACACGCACAAACAACACCCTTCTCCAACCCTCGCAGTCTGACCTTGAAAGCAGAACAGGTCACGGGGCTTCAAGCAGAGTAAACAGGTGCGCACTTTTAACTTGTACTTCTTTAGATGTTATCGTTCTCATAAATCAAGAACCATGCAACGTCCGTTAAATAAAAGAGAGGAAATGCATTTCCAAAAAAAAAATAGTTAAATTGGCATAATTTTGTTAGTTCAGATTATTCACAGTGTAATTTTGGATGTTATTATACAATATTGCATACAATTTACTGTCTAACCACAAAGGGAAGGAAATGCACTTGCAAAATACTGACCTATTTTGGTCATGGTCAAGATTTCCCAGAGGGTTACTAATGCACTTCAAATGATAAACAATCCATTGTTTATTGAATAAAATACAGGAAATGCATTTGAGAAATGGAAAGAGTGACATGTCTCGACCAGGTGCATCGGTTTTGTGATGGGTGTAGCGGTGCCTCCCGGGTGCGAGGGAAGGCAATGCATCGTGTAGCGATGTGATGAGTTGTTGGACAGGGCATGCGTGAGAAGTATCCTAACCGACGAATATGTTCGAATCCTGGCATAAAGTTGAAATGAAATTTAAAAAAAAAACATTATGAGTGAGCTGTAACAGTTTGAGCGGACCATTTCCTGCTGCCAGTTATAGCCGGTACAATTTTGCACATGGATGTCAAGTAAGGAAATGACCAATCTTCTTTAGTCCTAGAATATCAACGTTAATGTTGATTGACAAGACATAATACAAAACCATTGAAATAAAGATGTTTAAAAAGCTAAAAATTGAAGAATTAATACTTTTCAATGGCATCTGTGCAATGTTCCAAACATATGAAGTCAGTCCATGATGCAAGCTGCTTACTTATTGGTATACTGATACATCACACAGTATAAACTACTTTACAGACCAGCCATGTCAAATACAACAACTAATCTTATTCTAACATTTTCAAGATGAACAAGAATTTCATAATCTGTTATCTCTCTTTTTTATTGTAGAAGGGTTTAAATCTACAATTATTTTCAACAGTACCTAATATAAATTTTATTATTTTTATTTTTTATATTACCCCATGTTTCCTTTCGCGAAACACTCCGAAACAGCCAAAATCATCATGTGTAGCCTAACAATACTATATCTGGTAATTTCTGGGCCTTGTAAGAATTAGTTGCGGTATGTCGTTGCAGTACTGTACTATTTTATAGATAGTGTGTATTGTACTTGACAAATTAATCAAGAAGTTACTAATTGCTGCTTGTCCCGATGGTCCAGCCTCTAGTTGTTATCAAGAACCTCAGGCGGGTTCGATCCCTGGTCGAGGTTGGATTTTGTAATTTTTCTGTTTTACACCATGCACACATATAAATGGAGCTATAGTATACATTTCATACAAGGTTTTATTTAAACAATCTCGTTATAATACTCCAATCACACTGTAAGACTCGTAACATCGGCATGTGGGAGGCATCCCTCCCCCTCCCCCCCCCCACCCCCAACCCCTTAAACAATTCAATTCAATTCTATTTTCAATCAATGTTATTCCCACATAAGAAATACATTTACATTTATAAAACAATAAAAGAATATTTCTACAAAACAAAAGATATACTGTAATTAAATATACACCAGGAAAAAAGAAATGGGAGAAATGAAAAAGGAAAAAAAAAACTTGTGGACGGGCTGGCAAAATTAAATTGACTAAGTGTAAAAGGTGTACAGATAGTCTGAGGGTTCAAGGGTTAATTAAACACACCTTTTCATAAACAAAAATCAAACAAACACAAATAAACATTATGCAATAAGAATAAATATACTTTACCCAGGAAAAAGTGTATATAGTTTTAAATTATTTTTGGATTCACCACTAAATATACCCACATACCCCTTTGATGACCTTTGATATTTTGAGGTTACAAAAAACAAGAGCTAGTTACGCCACTGTACGCTGCCATACTAAAGGTGAAAATAATCACCATCTTAGATTATTCAGAAACTTTATTAACCTCAGTACCTGAACAACCCCATTTTTCGTCACAACTTTTCCTACAGCGTATGTCCCATCTTAGATGTATCTCGCTGCAAGATCAAATCGAATTGAGTGGTTTTTACTATTACATTTTAGGTGCCATATTTGAGTTTATTTGGTTTAAGGGCGCTTCAACCGTAGTCACAATACTCCAAGGTGTAGCCTAGGCTAGGGGATGTAGGGTGTGGAAAGACCCGTGCTGGACAAATGTGTGTTTCTCAAGTCGAGGTCGTCATCGTCTTTGTCATCGTTCGTGTCGTCGTCGTCGTCGTCGTCGTCGTCGTCGTCGACGGAGGTCGTCGAGAGACCGAGGGATTGTCCCCTACGAATATGTGTTTAAATAAATACAAACAGGAATCCTACTGGTCTGGACATAATTTCAATACCAGCAATTAAAACAATTAATATTAATGCACATCGATATACATTCAAGTGTATTTGTATGTTGACCGTTGAATTGGTCTATGTTGACACCATGTCTACAACATGTTACTACCTACTATCGAGAATGTAAATATCACGTACGATTTTAATTGTAACTTGGGATAAATTGTTCTATTAAATAACGTAGAGAAAATAACCTATTGGTACAAAAGTAACCATAGAGCAATTTTTCAATAGCAATACTGATGTAAGTGTTGTGATGTAATGAAACAATATAACAATTCTTTGCCCAATGTTTCACTCAAGTATCAGCACATTGAGCTAACTAAATTTACCACATATATAATATAATAAGTAAAATAAATATTATTTATTATTTGTTCCGCAACACTTAAACCAACAAGAAATAATAAATTATAAAATAGTCTTAAAATGTGACGATTTATTTTAACGACAATGGTTTTGTTCTTGCATGCATGCATACAGTGACCAAGGTGTATCGAATCTTGCACGCTCAAGATTAACCAAAAATTCCGCTGGGAGATTGAGTAAAACTTGCAATCTTTACACGTACTTCGTACTGGCTATGTTTTCCATAGAATTGTATGAATTTCAAAACATGTTCTATTATTTTCAAGTAATTTTAAGATAACCCAGAAAAAAAATCCTGACTGTTGTTTGAACCCGGGTCTCCCACATTCCGAGTATATAGGCGCCTTCTAGACTATAGGAAAACGCTTAAGTCGTTGTTAGACGTTAGACGAGTGAGCAGGTCATGTGTTGAGTACCCGGGAACATTTGCATTTAAGTTAATTGATTCATAAAGGATTAATGATAGGGTTTTCAGTTTAGTTGGTATAAGGGCGCGTCAACTGTAAGACCTTAATGCGCCACTCTAGCGTAGCCTATGGGGTGCCGTATGACAGTTCACCGCTAGGTAGCGCTGCGAGCGTTCCGGCCACTCTCACGCGCGGGAAAATGGCTGCAGCATATGGAACTACGACACTCGGAGAGCTAAAAGAACAATTAAAAAGAAGAAAAGCAAGAACGAGTGGAAGAAAAGCCGAGTAAGTAGAGAGGTAAGTGATCATATTATAATTATGTTGGAGCGAAAATTTTACTGATATCATGCTTTATGCATGATGGAAATAAATAATGAACGATCAATGAAGGAAATGGAATGTTACCGGGTACTCAACACAACACTCGTTATAGAAACTTGACAATAATCGGCTACAATGTGTATTAAACAGTGTTGAGACTATCATCTATATCACATTCTTGTTTTTGTTAGTTAGTTGGCAATACCTAAGCAACGAATAATATTTAAATACAAAATAATATCAACCAAATTGATGGGTCAAATTTTCTGGTGTAAATCTTAAAAATTGTTACGTAATTATTCATAAGTAGGCCTTCTTTCAAGAACTGATTGATAAATTGAGTGAATGTAAAGCAATCATGTTGGAGGGCGACGATGTTCAGGATCAGAGACGACTAGCCGAGCAGGTGAGGAGGTTCTTCAACCACGGTGCAGACGATACTGTGTGTAGCTACTCCGAGGGCTACGTGAAGCGTCAGGCCGTGTTCGTCTGTCTTACCTGCAATCCTCCTGACCTCACGGCACATCCGGGTGGGGTGTGTCTTGGCTGTGCTCACACCTGTCACGCGGGACACACGGTCCTGGCCCTAGACACCAAGAGGAACTTCAGGTGCGACTGCGGGAACTCCCACTTCCCGTACGCCTGCAAACTGGAGCCTAAGAAGGCCGAGCGGAACGTCGACAACGTCTACAATCATAATTTCAAGGGGCGGTTGTGTTCCTGCAATAAGTTTGAACCAGAACTGGGAGCGTATGCAGAAGATTTGAAACGATGCATTGTCTGTGAGGACAGGTTTCATCTAGATCATATAATGACTGAGGCTCCATCTGGGGTAGATAACTACGTGCTGTTCTGTGTAGAGTGTGTGAAGAAACACGACTTCTTGAGGTCTTACAAGGTTGAGGTGGGAGATGTTGGAGGACGAGGGACAAAGAGGAAGATTGGCAATGTCAAGAAACCTTCGAGTTCAGGTGTACCGCAAAGTGGTAGCTGCAAAGTCAAAGCTTCAGGATCGGGTGTACCGCAAGGTGGTAGCTGCAAAGTCAAAGCTTCAGGATCGGGTGTACCGCAAGGTGGTAGCTGCAAAGTCAAAGCTTCATTACCTGGTGTCCCACAAGCGTTGTTCTTGTCCAAGGGCTGGAGAAAGGAACTCTGCAGATGTGAGGAGTGCCTGGAGAGATACAAGGAGCAACAGGTTGAGTTCCTCCTGGATCCCGAGGACACGCTAACGGCCTACAAACTAAGGGCGATAGAGAAGATAACGGAGGAAATGAAACAGGCCATGTACAGTCTTGTGAATCTCGACGGGAATACTCAGCTGGAGATTATGAGGTCCATTTGCTGGTTGAGAGACCTTGCTGCGTGGGATGGGTTGTCCTTGGGTCCGGACGAGAAGTTGGTGTCTGAGAAAGACGTTGATGATCTAATGGAAAGTGTGGTGAAGTTGCGAGATGTGAACAGGGCGGAGGAGAAGAGCGGCGATGTTAAGGAGGAGGTGGAGGTGGAGGTGGAGGAGGAGGTGGAGGACGTGGAGGTCGTGGAAAAGAAGAAGAGAAAAAAAGAATAACACAAAGTTTTGACTTGGGAGAAACAACCGCAAAGAACGATAGCCTACTTTTCTCATGTAACAGGAAGCTTGGCTCACAATGTAAAAAGGTATTAAACACTTTTAGATATTTAAACTTATAAACTTATATTACGATTTGAAAGGTTATTGAAATTTTGTCAAAGGCGATTACACAATATGAGTATTCTTAAAATATTGACTTGGTGAATATATTTGGTTGAGATTTGCGAGCGTAGCGAGCGAAGCGAAGATTCCATTTCACTACACTGGAGAAAAAAATCCGGAATGTTTTTTTTTAAATATATATTTTTGCTGTTTGTTAACACGATTCCGGCTAAACCAATACTTCAATTGCGATGAAATTTTGTAGAGGCCTTCGAAATCTCTGAACTTAGAATTACCACGTTTTTGAGCACAATCGAAAAATTATTTCTCATGAAAATCGTAATTTTACGATTGTTTTCGATTTTTTAAAAGTTTCCTCGACTTATAACACCTAATGCTTTATTCGATTGTAATCATTTTCACAGAACCTTAATTTTATGAATTAATATATTCGTGTGAAATTTGAGCGCTTTCGAAAAATTATTTCTTATGAAAATTGCAATTTTACGATTTTTTTCGATTTTTAAAATTTCTTCGACTTATAACACGTATACATGCTTTATCCGATTGTCATGATTTTTTCACAGAACCCTAATTTTATGAATTTATATATTCTTGTGAAATTTGAGCGCAATCGAAAATAATTTTTCATGACAATCGCAATTTTACGTTTATTTAAAAAAAAATCTTTTCTTCGACTTAAAACACCCACGTGCTAAATCTGATTGTAATAAATTTTTCAAAGAACATTAATTTTATGAATTGATATATTCGTGTGAAATTTGAGCGTAATCGAATAATTATTTCTTATGAAAATCGCTATTTACGCTTTTTTCGTTTTTAAACAATTACGCTCATTTAACAACGCGCCTGAAAAAGCATTTACGAAGCTTCCAATTTAAAATATTTTTTTGTTCCACAATAATTTATGTTCGAGTATTAAGCTTTAATGACTTGAATAAGTGTATGGTTGCAAGTGTTATTGTGATAATGATCTAGAAATAAAAGAGAAATACACTAAATAATGCAATGAATATTTGCTTAGCAATACTTTTCTTTCCCGACAACAGTTTCAAGACTTTTAAGTCGAGAAAAGCATGAAACTTCTAGCATAGCTAGCTAATACCAATATATTCATATTTAGATGTGGAGGGAAGTCAGATTTGACCTCTGAGGATACTGAGAGGTCAAATTCAAAATGGCCGCCACTCTACGATCCTAATGATTATACACGCTTAACTTGGGAAGCAAATAGTGTAGATAAGCCTTTTAGGTGTCATTTCCAATTAATATTGGGATGCCCATTCATATAGTAACATTTACGTGTTCGCCAGGTCAAAGTCAAAGGTCAATTTTGACCAAAAAGGTGAACAAAATAACATGCACAATCGTTTGTTTTCTACCTCATTTAAGAGAATACTCTACCTCCAAATGATGTATTTTTGTATCACGAAGGCCGCCAAGATGACCAACATAGCCAAGATGACCGCGCTGAGAGGTCAAATCCAAGATGGCCGCCATTCTACTGGCTTAAGGCTATTGTACCACCTCTGGCCGATAATTTGAAAGTCAAAGAAACATGTCTGAAAAGTTTGCTGAATGAAAGAAGGCCTTTAAAATAACAGAAAAAAAAATTGTGAATTTTTTTGAGCGGGACATAACCTCACTTTTGGAAATTATATTTAGATTTTTGGACAAAAGTGTAATATACAAGACAAGTTCAAAATTTAAATTTTGAACTAGTCTTGTATATTACACTTTTGTCAAAAAATCTAAATAATTTTCAAAAGTGAGATTATGTCCCGCCAAAAAATTCACAATTTTTTTTTTGTTATTTCAAAGGCTTTCTTTCATTCAGCAAACTTTTCAGACATGTTTCTTCGACTTTCAAATTATCGGCCAGAGGTGGTACAATAGCCTTAATGATTATACACACCTAGCTTGGGTAGCAATTAGGGTAGAAAGGCCTAAAATGTGTCATTTCCAATAATTATTGGGATGCCAATTCTTTTGGTAACAATCACGTGGTCTCCAGTTTGAAAGGTCAAGGTCAAAGGTAAAGATTGACCAAAAGGTTGAACACAAAACATGCACAATTTTTTGTTTTCTACGTCATTTAGAGAATACTCTACCTCCAAATGTTTTTTTTTATCACGATGGAAGCCAAGATGACCAACATAGCCAAGATGACCGCGCTGAGAGATCAAATCCAAGATGGCTGCCATTTTACCGGTCTAATGATCATTCACTCTTAACTAAGGGAGCAAATATTGTGATGTAAGGTGTAATTTCCTATTAATATGGGTATGCCCATTCAATTGGTGACATTTTTGTGATCGCCAGAACTAAAGGAATTACACTAAGGTCAAGGTCATAGGTAAAGATCGTCTTAAATTAACTCGAATCGATTGTATAACTTATATTTTATTCAAGAACATAATTCTGTCAACAATCTCCAGAACAGAAGCACAATGCCGTGCACTTGAGTGCAGCTTTGGCACATGTACATCGTCCAGTGCAGCCTTTCTTACAGCCACAGTGGATCAGTTCATGGCACGAATCTGATGCTTCAGGGAGAGTAGTCCAAAGAGGCTGCCACCCAGTCTCTTCCTTCGTCCAGCCCCAGTTGTAGGGATCTGGCAAATCTGGATCCATTATCAATGCCTGGTTCCAACAGTTGGCCTGGTAGCAAGTGCGCTTAATGTGCTGTTGGAGTGCTGCCTTGGTTGGAGGAATATTTTCGATCGATCGAGACTTCTGTGTGAAGAGCTGTTTCCTGGCACCATTAACCTCCATGATGTCACTAGTTTGATCGTACATCAGCACAACAAATCGCTCAATCAATGACATCGACTCTTGACTGACATCACTTGGCATGGATAGGAGTTCATTGAAAGCATCATTAACGTCTGGAAATGACTTCCAAGTTTACCACGCAGTCTTTTTTCCTCTATCGGCGAATGTGGAGACAGTATCACACCCGGTGAGAGCGTGAAAGACGGGAAGAGTACGGCATTGTGCCGGATTCATTGCGGCAACCATTTCGTGGACAGCTATGTACCGAAAGCTTGATCCGACACCATAGGCAATCCACAACTCATCAGGAGCTATTTTGCTGAATGAGGCTATAGCCAGTACTACTACATCAGTGTCAACGGTACGTATGGTCACCTTCTTACATCCCTTTGGCACGGCATCTGCCAAATGCAGTAATAGACGAGTATCGGCTTCCTCGTGCGAACATGGAGCTATGTGGTCCAGGTGTGACTCAGCAGGAATGCTGATAACTCCATTGCCATCTGTTGCATAAAGTTCCTTTCCCTCAACTAAAGGAAGATGGACGGCTTCGTGGGACAGGAAAGCAAACAATTCGCTTTTGTTTTCATTGACTCGAAGGAAGTCTTTCCAGTTCTTTGGCATCACAGTAGAAGGAGCCACCCGTTTCCTCATTCCCTTTCCCCTCTTCTCCCTCATTGCGATTTGTTGTGCTGATGTACGATCGAACTGGTGACATCATGGAGGTTAATGGTGCCAGGAAACAGATCTTCACACAAAAGTCTCGATCGATAGAAAATATTCCTCCAACCAAGGCAGCACTCCAGCAGCACATTAAACGCACTTGCAACCAGGCCAACTGCTGGAACCAGGCATTGATAATGGATCCAGATTTGCCAGATCCCTACAACTGGGGCTGGACGAAGGAAGAGACTGGGTGGCAGCCTCTTTGGACTACTCTCCCTGAAGCATCAGATTCGAGACATGAACTGATCCACTGTGGCTGTAAGAAAGGCTGCACTGGACGATGTACATGTGCCAAAGCTGCACTCAAGTGCACGGCATTGTGCTTCTGTTCTGGAGATTGTTGACAGAATTATGTTCTTGAATAAAATATAAATTATACAATCGATTCGAGTAAATTTAAACGATCTTTATCTATGAACTTGACATAAGTGTAATTCCTTTAGTTCTGGCGATATCAAAAATGTCACCAATTGAATGGGCATACCCATATTAATAGGAAATTACACCTTACATCACAATATTTGCTCCCTTAGTTAAGTGTGAATGATCATTAGACCGGTAAAATGGCAGCCATCTTGGATTTGATCTCTCAGCGCGGTCATTTTGGCTATGTTGGTCATCTTGGCGGCCATCGTGATAAAAAAAACACACACATTTGGAGGTAGAGTATTCTCTTAAATGACGTAGAAAACAAAAAATTGTGCATGTTTTATGTTCAACTTTTTGGTCAATCTTGACCTTTGACCTTGACATTTCATTCTGGAGACCACGTGATTGTTACCAAAAGAATGGGCATTCCAATATTAATTGGAAATGACACCTTAAAGGCCTTTCTACTCTAATTGCCACCCAAGCTAGGTGTGTATAATCATTAAGCCGGTAGAATGGCGGCCATCTTGGATTTGACCTCTCAGCGCGGTCATCTTGGCTATGTTGGTCATCTTGGCGGCCTTCGTGATACAAAAATACATCATTTGGAGGTAGAGTATTCTCTTTAATGAGGTAGATAACAAACGATTGTGCATGTTATTTTGTTCACATTTTTGGTCAAAATAGACCTTTGACCTTGACCTGGCGAACACGTGAGTGTTACAATATGAATAAGCATCCCAATATTAATTGGAAATGACACCTAAAAGGCTTTTCTACACAATTTGCTTCCCAAGTTAAGCGTGTATAATCATTAGGGTCGTAGAGTGGCGGCCATTTTGAATTTGACCTCTCATCATCCTCAGAGGTCAAATCTGACTTCCCTCCACATCTAAATATGAACATTATTGGATGAGCGTAGCGAGCGAAACGAAGATTCCATTTCACTACACTGGAGAAAAAAATCCGGAATGTTTTTCTTTTTTTTCTGTTTGTATTTTTGTGTGTCTGTTAACACGATTCCGGCTAAACCGATACTCCAATTGCGATAAAATTTTCTGGAGACCTTCGAAATCTCTGAACTAAGAACTGCCACGTTTTTGGGCGCAATCGAAAAATTATTTCTCATGAAAATCGCAATTTTACGATTTTTTGGAATTTTTTAAAACATTCTTTGACTTGTAACACCTACATGCTTTATCCGATTGTAATGATTTTTTCACAGAACCTTAATTTTATGAATTTTTATATTCGTGTGAAATTTAAGCGCAATTAAGTAATTATTTCTTATGAAAATCGCAATTTTATGATTTTTTCTTTTTTAAAATTACGATTAATTAAAAAAATTAAAAATTAAACTTTATTTTTTATTTAATTTAAATAATTTTTTAAAAAATCTTCAACTTGTGTAATTTTTTCACAGACAAACAGAAAATCCGCATAACACATGGCAGCTCAATGCACCAAGTACTCTCATCCAACAACGCGGCGGGACTTAAGCGTTTTCCTAGTGGTATTAACTAGCTATGCTAGAAGTTTCATGCTTTTCTCAAAAAGTGCACAGTTCCATCAAAATGCTCAGTTTAACAGCTTCCTAACTGGTTTTGATCACGCCAGTTATACGCGCATGCGTTGCGTACCTCCTGTCAGGTCGGCCAGATAACAGTTTGTATTTTATGTGTTTGTAGAGTAAACCGACCAAGCACATCGACGGATCAAAAGTGAATTAGTGTTTAAATGACCGTTTGCACTTAAAACTTTATTTTTATGCAGTTATCAGTTGATGGAAGGATACTTGCAGCCTTATGGTGCCTGGGCCCGAGGTAGAGTTGACCCAGAGCATGGCTATGCTAATCGTGAAAGGCGATTCAAGATTAAAAAGTCCATCTCCTAACATCAGCTAGTAAGAAGGGCTGTATGTTACTCCCCGAAACTAGAGGCGAGCTCTAGCAATCGTCGTCGGGGACCACTCCCCAACATCTTCACGACCTCCTTGACGATGACGACGAAGACCATGACAACACGAACTATGACAAAGAAATGAAGACCACGACGTAAAAAAAACTTTTTTCCCACTACCCGTGGCTGGTTCTGACCATCATAAGTCTTTCCACCCCATATCCTCTAGGCTTGAGTGGCGCATTATTCCTAACTGTTGACGTGCCCTTAATTCAAACTAAATTATGGAGACTGTGTATCCATGTCGTATTATTCATGACTTACTCTAATTAGATGAGGGAGCGAAGCGACTGAGTATTACAACGCAAGTCAAACTGTACAAGGTCTGTGTATTTGTTGGTGAGTGAGTGAGTGAGTGATGAGTGATTGAGTGAGTGAGTGAGTGAGTGAGTGAGTGAGTGAGTGAGTGAGTGAGTGAGTGAGTGAGTGAGTGAGTGAGTGAGTGAGTGAGTGAGTGAGTGAGTGAGTGAGTGAGTGAGTGAGTGAGTGTGTTCGCTCCAGAACGGCCGAACGGCTAAACAGTTTGCGCTGAAATTTTAAACAGACATTCTGTGCCAATTCTCAGGGTACAGTTAACATTTTGAGAAAAATCCGTTACGATTTAAACTCACAATAAATAACGCTGGGAATATCATATTAAATTTAACGACAATGTTTTTTGTTTATGAACAAATCATTTTAAAATCATGTTCTCATGCAGCGAACAAGGTGTATCGAATGTTGCACGCCCAGGGTTACCCAAAATTCTGTTTGTAGATTGAGTACACCTTGCATTTATTATTATTTATTTTCATACTGTCTATTTTTGTTTATGAACAAACCATTTTTAAATCATATTTTCATGCAGTGACTAAGGTGTATCGAATGTTGCACGAAAAAGATTACCCAAAATTCTGCTCGGAGATTGAGTAAACCTTGCAAGTATTATTTATTTTTTGTCCTGGCTATGTTTTCCATCGCATTGTATGCATTTCAAAACATGTTCTATAATTTTCCGGAATTAAAAAATACTACAGAAACCAAAAAATCCCGACCGTTGTTTGAACCCTGGTTTCCAACATTCCGGGTATAAGGGCGCCTTAGCCAACTAGATAACGAAAAAGCCAAAGTCGTTGTTTGACGAGTGAGTCATGTGTTGAATACCCGGGAACATTTGCAGTTGCTTGATATAAGGTAGAAATCATAGGGTTTTGAGTTTAGTTGGCAAGTAGTATATGAGTGTTTATAGATCCTCCTCTAAAAGGTAAACAAACCCCTAAAAGGTAAACAACCCTAGGTCTAACGCCTATTGGGGTAGGTCAACCCCTAGGTCTAACGCCTTAATGGTAGCAGGGTCAATGACCTTGGGGTAGGTCAATGACCTAAAAGGTGAGGGTATTGACCTTGAGGGCATTGACCTTGAGGGTATTGACGTTGAGGGTATTGACCCTGTCCTGTGTTTACCTTTTGGGGCGTTGAACCTAGCGGATGAATGCTGAACCTAGGGGATGTTTACCTTTTAGGTCATTGACCTACCCCAAGGCCATTGACCCTGCTACCATTAAGTCGTTAGACCTAGGGTTGTTTACCTTTTAGGTCATTGAACCTAGAGGCTGACCTACCACAAGGGCACTAACCCCCTGAATCAGGGGATGATTTTTATTTTCTTACCTACCTAGGCGAGGGTTTGTTTACCTTTTAGGGGTTTGTTTACCTTTTAGGGGAGGATTTATAAACACTCATATACTACTTTGGCATAAGGGCGCGTCAACTGTAAGGTCATAATGCGCCACTCTAGCCTATGATAGGCTAGCGAGGAAAGACCCATGCTGGATCCAGCCTTATATGTATGGGGAGGAAAGGGAATGTTACTAGGTACTCAACACATGACTCGCTCACTCATCTAACAACGACTTTATCGTTCATCAATAGTAACAACAAATAGGGCCTACATTAAAAAATATAACAACAAGAAATATGTTAACTATTAGCAATGGCATTGGCGACCATGAACATGATACAAACTTCTTGACTATTTTGTAAGTCCCCCTAAACCTAACTCCTCGTTACTTTATAATCAAGTCCGGGGTCATTACATTCATCTTAATTGTCCGGAATATCCAGTGCAATAATGTGCAGCTGTTCTACAAAATAAAAGAACATATTGTTGACTTACGTCATCAACCAGGCCCACCCATGCAGCGGCGCTTGGCCAGAGCTAGACTATGATTAAATCGTGATAGATGATAACGTATTTTTAAAAGTAATTAGTTGACTTAAGATTGAAATGGTTAAGAATTTGCCTGGGAAAAAAATTGAAGAGAAGAATGGCAAAAAATATAAAGAAACGAAAAAATGTTTGATTCGATTTTTGCTAACTTGAAGTTTTGCTTTCAGCGACGCGTGTATGGTTTTGTCTAACTTGTCTTGTATGCAAAGTGTCTCTATATTATGTATGTAGAGAGAGAAGAAACTATTATTTTTACAAAACAAAACTCTGTTGTACAAATACGATAATTACCACATGGAAACAGAATAACAACACAATATAATTTTTTCAACGTCATAAAAATAGCATGGCGCAGTGCAATGCAGTGGTGTAGCCATGAATATACAACTCTTATGGAGGGGGAGGGTTGATTATGAAGCAACTGAGACAAAATACGAATTTAATTAGCGATACTGTGGGAGGGCTTTGCGGGGGTCGGCAGGCTTGGCTCTGCATGCACAATACATTATTATTGATGAACTGTTTCAAGGTTATATTAGTGCAGATTTATGCAATATTTGTTCATTTAACCTTGCAAATAACCTTCCATTGACTCCCCTATTGTGTAAACCTCATGAAATATGCATTGTTTTTTTTTTTTTAAATATTATGTGAAAAATATATAGATTGGTTCGAGAAGATTTGTGATTGATAATATTTTTATTCTGAAGAATGAAATATATGTTTCGATTTTTAACGAAGAAAAAATACAAGAAAAGTATTAACATAGGATGATAATGATTGTTGTTGCTAAACGTCTCGTAGTAATGCATTTAGGCTATTAGAGGCGATGAGTGATAGATGACTATGAAGTACGAATTACGATTGAATACACAAAAATGAAGATTGAACACAAGAATAAAGATTTCGCGTTCGGTGGTTTCTTCCGCGAAAGTTTTTGATTATACTCCCTGATTTGCTGTTCCTGATTTTTGGCAAACCTCATATTCGTTTGAGTGAGATCGTCTAATAAATCATTTTTTTTCTTTTCGTTTTTCTTTCTTAATGTTTTTTTCCCCTTTCTTTCTTTCTTTCTTTTTCTTCCTTTTTTTCCTTTTTTTCCTTTTCTTTTCATTATCCACCCTTTTTTATTCATTCATTAAATGCAAATAATATCATTTTTATTTGTTACCAAAATTGTTGTGTTTAATGCATTGTTCTTGTAATGCTACTATTTCAAATATTTACGAAAATGTAGTTTATTGTTGTTTCTGCATCTATGTAATTAGATTTATTTAGTTGTCCTCCTTTGAAAATCAGTTTTTATAACTGAATAGGATAGACGTTAAATAAATAAATAAAAATAAAAATAAAATTTATAATTATTGACAAAGGTTGAACCATCCATTGAGTTTCTTGAGTAAAAAAAACTGAATAGTTACAGACACTGCTTCTCCTTCATTGACACTTTCATCAAGTTAATAGATGATCTGACGTCGAAACCTATAAAGAACCGTACCGTACGACTTAGGACATTCTGCAGCCGATTCCCACTCGAACACCGAAGAGGAGATTGGGTTAGAGCTGACAGAGGGTTCGAGAGCTAGTGTAACGGCTTCGTTCTCCTCGACGTCTGCTCGGCAGTCTGGGTTAGAACCTATGACTGTTAAGGTAACACCGTCCGACGTTAAGCAATACAAGTCAATCAATCAAGTATGTTCTTTACTCGTAACTATACAGCAGAATCGGAAAAATAACCTCTGCGGGATTCGAGCTCTTCAAGAGCATTAATTGTCCTCGACGTCTTTGTTTGAAGAAGTGGTATTAAGGTTAAATTGATTCAATAATCAATAATCAAGTTATGGTTTTCCTATTACCAGTTATCGGAAAAAATCCCCATCATTTGACTCTTCAGAGATAGTGTAATTCTTCTCTACGTCTGCTTAAGTGGGTTAAACACATCAAGGTTAACCGTTTGAGTAAGCAATAAGAATAAAAGTAGCATACTCGTAATATACAGCAGCGGATACTTAGATAGTCGGGATTCAAAGCTCTTACTGCATTCATAACTTTTGATTGGGTTATTGTTTAATTTTCTAGGATTCTTATATGTAAGCTATTCCTTAGTTTTTTCTGTTATATTTCTAGCATTTATTATTCTGTACGTAAAAAATGTGTAATAACTCATGCAACACATTTAGTATATAATAAGAAATATATGCTAGCAAACGGTATAAAAGCAGCGCTTACTTATGATAGTACGCAGATAAAGGCTACGCGTTCACTACCTTCTTGAATGGTCATATTGTTTCTACCCTTTTCCCGGGATTGTTATTGTAAGTTTTCACCGTAGTGTTTACTGTCGTGTTATATTCCTAGCATTTCCTTACATTACCTAAAAAATCTCTAAAACTCACCAAAATCAAATCCATAAAGTCAAACATTTTCCGGGAGCTAGCACCCATACCCCTATTTCGATGTACCGTCATTGCCAATCGAAACGTTAAATCTAATAGCAAAATAAGAAATTTATTTCCTCAATCAGCCTAATTTACAGTTTACAGTCTATGGAGGGCCATCAAATTGCAACTCGCAACCTTCTCGTGGTTTGGTCCTTGAGTAGGGGAGTTTCACTCCCTGAATGCTAATGGCGAGCTCATGGGTCGTCGTCGGGGAGCTTTTCCTTCCTTTTGACTGCCTCTTCAACGGCGACGACAATGACAACACGGACGGATGATGACACAGACGAAGACGACCATCACGTGGGGGAATCCCTGCTCTCCCCATATGCCTGGTTCTAACCAGCACAGGCCTGTCCACCCCGTGTCCCCCCGAGTATACATGGTGATAAAACTCACACTTATAGAAATTGTTTTATTTTGGAGGCGCGAATAATCTTACTGCTAAAGCGCCCTAAAACCACTTATACTAATACTAATACAGTCTATGGAGGAATACGATTTTCAATGTGGAAAAGTCAGGGAATTTGATAACCCAAAAAAGTAGTAGCATGATACCGTACCACTACCTTTTACAATACAAATTAAAAAAGCATAAAAGCAAAAAAGCATAAAAGCTGCACAAAAGTTGTAATGCAGTGGACTGGTTAAGAATCATGGAGGTCATTCCAACAATCACTGAAGACCTACAACCTACACATCATCCACTCTACAACTTTTTTGTTTTTGCAAGAGTGACTTTTAATTATACGCTACGATGTTGCTTTTTATGCTCAATTCAAAGAACGCAACAAATGCCACAGAATCACCTACTCATGATAGAATTACCCAAGGGCTGTGACGTCATAAACTTGTCTTGCTTTGTGTCTTAATCGCTTTCCCGCCTTTTTTAAAACTTGGATAGTGTTGTAGATGAATCTTGTGCCTGACATGAACATGCAAAAGAAACATGTTTATGTTATTATATTAATATTATTCTAGCTAAGTGCCTTATGCATTCAAATATTCCTATTGTTATCAAACAAGGATAATGTATCACACTCCCAAGCTATTATTTATTTTAATTAGTATTCATATTGAAAACGCATAACAATAATAACATTACGAATAATTAAAATAATCACATTATCATGGCTAACTTGAACATGTTTTTAAAAAATGTTCTTTTTTTCCTCCTTGAATTCAAATCAGAATCAGAACAATGTAAACATAACAAACTTCTCCTTTGAAATTACTCAACACTAATTTGAGCGTGCCAGTCATAATTGGCATTAAACACAGTGCTTAACCAAACTACACTTTCTTTCAATCAAAACCGTACGCTATGCGTATTAATCAAACAAATCTCTATAATTGACTGTTAAATTGTAATAGTTCTTATAACAACCGTTGAAATCTTATATTATCAAGTCTCACTTTTTGTAACCGTCAAACAACGGTATATTACTAAGCATAATAAAAAAGGCATCGCTTTATAATGACATAATCGTTCGTATTTTCCCCGAGGGGTCAATTTTACTGTCTCAGACAAAACGTAATGTTTAGTTACGGATCCTGACAACAGTTCAGATAAAAATTAATGTCAATATCATTTTGATAAATTGGCGAATTAAATGTAATAATGAACATCATCCATAATAGGCTCATTAATTAGGAGTAATTAAGGTTGTTGAATGGGTCTATTATTAGGGTTCTGCTTGTCACCGCTAGAATGGGCTGCTCTCTGCTAAGCGCTGCGGGGACGTCCAAGTAGTTTCACAGTGCACCGATGTGTGGCGCTAGTAACCTCGTTCTCGACGTTTGAGCCTCGCGCAGCAAAACATAGAAATTCTCGTCTCAAGCAGCAATATTTAAAAAAGTGAAATTTTATCAATCTTATAGAAATAAAATGTTATCATGTTTGCACACCGAACCATGTATAAGTTAACCTGTTACGTAATGTAGGTTGTACTTGTGGGGCCAATAATGGGATGAATAATTTGAATATTTTGTATCGCATTAGTTGGCTCAAAATACAAAATGTATTAATAATATACAAGGTACAATAGGACTATTATTGTAATTGTTCTTGTGTTATAAGTGTTTATTATTATGATTTACAAACAATTTAGTGGATCTAATAAAATAAAAATAATGCATTGTTGCATTCACCAAATTGATAATAAGCAATGTAATAGGAAGGGGAGGTAATTCATATATTTGTGCCACGCCCATATACATTCTTTATAAAAAGACAAGCTTGGCAATTATATAAATGTCAGTTTCGATGAGTCTATGTGTAAGGCAAGATGGTTTATCTTATTATATATTCGTTGCTGATAAACCAAAAATAATAAATTTGATTCGTTGGAAAAAATATGATAAGTAAGAAAGTAAGTCATTTTTTGAAACAATTTTGTAAGTAGGCTAAAATATATTTGGAGTTTATTCGCGATGATCGGGCTCGTGTAAGGTTTACTTCGATCGACCAAATTGATTTAATCCCTTCTATATTCTAGTAATATTAATTAATAATTAGCTCAGGAGATAAAATATCATGAACGAACACACATATTATATAAAAGCTCGAAATGTGCTTTAGAATTTAGACTATGAAAACGTCCACTGGTTAATTTACGGTCTATAGTTTTTAATCCTCAAATTTTCATATCAATCTGTATTTACTCCGTACACATTGATCGCAAAAAATTGTAGATATAATTGAACCAGTTTTAGCCAATAAAGTCCAACCAAATATTTGTCTATTACGCAATGAAAAGAAAAGCCCACATGCATCGAATCGTATTGGTTATAATATTTAATTAAGGTTCACTACATTATACAAACAGTTGTGAAGATAATTTATTTCTAAACCTCAAGCAAACAAGATCTGTTCCACGCACTGTTTCGATATTGGTTCAATTCCTACAATTAATATGTAATTATTATCTCGTCCGATTAGATGTTTGTTTTATTTGCATTTCAATAATAAAATGGAAGTGATATACGAAATGGAGTGGAGAACACGCTGAAACTGCATCAAATCAATGGTAAAATAATCAACCTTGACATACAAACTTTTTAAGTGTACTTGACATTTACAACCTTGTAGGTTTATAATAAGGTACAGTATAATGAACAATACAACTACTACTACACAGTACTGTACATTGCAAACAGCGCTTGTTATAGCAAATCTGTATTACATTCTAAAACAGCTTGATAAATAGAAAGTATAAAGGGAACTAGTGAGAGGTGTAATCATAGCATGCGTGTATAGAAAACTTTACAAAAAATAGAAAATAATTTATTTTTGCAACAACTATATCTAGCCTATGTTTTACCATTTTGTTATCTTTTATTTCTTCTATGGGTAAGGAGTGAGCGAAGTCTACAATGCAACTGAGCGTAGGGAGATTCCGAGTTCGAGTCCCGTCGAGACCGGCAATCCCGAGTCGTTGAGAGGAAGGACTACCGCCAATATTAAACCCACGCGAAATAAACTTATTTTAGTAATAACTCAAAGAACGTTACACAAAAACAGAAAATTGGTTCCACTTGGTTTTGTTAGAACTATATCTGGCATGAAACCTTTTTCAAATATTGTAACCAGTAATGATATTAATCAATGTTTTAATTAAATTAATGTATTCCATCATTTAAAAATGCTACTGATTACAATATTTGAATAATTTTTCATGCAATGTGTAGTTCTAACGAAACTACGTGAGACCTAGTAGCCCTTTTTTGATTTTACATTACAGTTTGAGAGATTACTAAAATAAGGTTCTTTCGCGTAGATTTTAATATTGGTGGTCCTCTCAAACAGCCCTCGGACATACCTTTAGAATTGTCCTAATTCAAATATACCTAGTTAGACAACTGAAGAGGGCCATTAGTTGCACCCTAAACAGGTTTCCCATAAGAAATTTTAAATTACTTTTTTTAAGAATTCAAGTTTATGAATGTTTGGTGCGACCCCTATGAAAGAGGTTTACGAAGAAAAAGGTCTAGGGCAAAGCCCCAGCCAACGCTGGCAATTTTTACAAATCGATTTTTACAACAATTTCAATTTTTTCTAAAACAATTTTACTACAAAAAATTTAAATTTCAAGTTTGATTTCCGAAAATACGTTTTAAGGCCCATCTTTATGACAACAAGGACTTCTACAACACTAAACCGGAGTTTAAAATTGAGTACGTATTGGCCTATTTGGGAATGCAAATACATTTACAATTACACATTTTGTAATTCCTTTTTTTATATGATTGTTATTTCTTAAAGGTTTTATTAATGCATTAATTAGTGAAACTACAATAGCACTATTTAATCAGAAGGAAATCATCTTGTTTTTATTTTCTGTTGTAAGTGTTGTTTCAGACGATGAGTCGCGATAGAAGACGATGAAGGACGATTACAAAACCCATGCCTTATGCGGGATTCGAACCCACGTCCTCGTAGAGCCATACGCTTCGGACCAGCGCCCAAATCGTTGCGGCGGCATAGGTAGCCCTAATTCATCGAACCCTAGACCTTCTGTATTGGAAGCAGAGCCTCTATAACCACATGACCAACAGTGTATCAACATTCTGTGAAAATGTAACAATGTATGTTCTGATGTGCACCAGGGAAAGAGTGCCAGACGAAAAACATTCACGAGAGGGTAGACATTGAGTATAAAGTGTATAGGGAAGAGACCCTACGCCAGTGAATTTCATGGAACGACTCAATACCGCTTGTCAGCTAATGAAATTGACCCAGAATATCATATTATGACAGTGTGCTTACGTCACATTGTTGTTTTTGGATGAAATTTTATGACCGCTGCTTCTATTTCTGGGTCAATTTCATTAGCTGGCAAGCGGTATTGAGTCGTTCCATGAAATTCACTGGCGTAGGGTCTCTTCCCTATACACTTTATACTCAATGTCTACCCTCTCGTGAATGTTTTTCGTCTGGCACTCTTTCCCTGGTGCACATCAGAACATACATTGTTACATTTTCACAGAATGTTGATACACTGTTGGTCATGTGGTTATAGAGGCTCTGCTTCCAATACAGAAGGTCTAGGGACCCTAGGGTTATATTTATGTATGACTGAAGAACGCGGGTAGCAAAAAGTCACTGGGGGCAGTTAACTACGAAATATATTATATATAATCCATAGTGATATATACATTATACAATTAGAATAATATGGTTGAATGGCTCCTCGGAACAAGGATGAATATCACATCATGTCCAAAAGTTTTGATCAACGAAAACGTTCCTTGATCCATCACCATTATTTAGTGGTGCAAAATGCATGCAATATTTTTCTTTGTTGTCGGGTTAAGTTTGAAGGACTCCATTTAACAGTAATTAATTAGTTTTTGGATTCACAAGGACATTTTCATTTTGTCATCATTTTGTATCACATTATTCAACCTCGTTCAGTGGAGCTCTTCAAATCTTGTTTACAGCAATGAAGGTATGGACACACAAAATGTAGACTCGTATGGTTGTAATATGGCGCGTCCATTTAGCAAACTGACCAATCTATATCTATATATCTGTAAGATCTATAAGATCAAAAAAAAATCACACCCTTTTTTTAAATGCACATTTCACTTTGTCTATACCATAATAACAATACATTCAGACTAGTATCTCTTAATTGCTTTTTTAACAGTAGACATGCTAATTAATAATGGTACAATATTACACAAAATTTTGGTATTACAACTTTTTAACTAACATATTTTTTGCACAATGCAACTTAATTTATCGTAAATTAAAGAGACAAGACTATAAATAAATCTTAATTTACGATAAATAAATATTTAGTATTATTTGAACAAGTTGTAAATTTGTTTATGAAAGGGTGAATTCGTTTTGTCATATTATTATTAGTTACTACATTTCAAATAGACTTCTGGCAACCCTGCACCACGATAAGGTGACGTCACCTGCTATCAGCAGAGGCGCCTCCTGGTGACAGCCGAGACAAGCATAGCTTCATGCCACGCGGGCCGACCTTATCTGGCACGATAAGGTGACGTCACCTGCTATCAGCAGAGGCGCCTCCTGGTGACAGCCGAGACAAGCATAGCTTCATGCCACGCGGGCACTTTGAAGTCGGCCGACGAATGCGATCCTTCAACCGAGACTCGGCTCAACTAAAGCGCCATCTTTTTTTATTCCAACATATTTTCCTTTGTTTTTGCACTAGTTCTGGAATGTGTTGTGAAGTTTCACGTTTGCTTGCGTACAGTATGAGCTAGAACCAACACTTCTCTGGACCGGTATACCACAGCGTCTTCTAGCTACTAGGCCGGTTCGCGAACGCTTTTTCCATTCGCGTAGATGGATGAGCAGTTTTGAACCATGTCAGCCTGCAACAATACGAGGCGACCGACTGTGATCTCGCAAAACCGAGAGAGTGCCAACCGCGAAAAAGTGCGGGACGGCGAGGTCATAGGCAGTCGTAGGCTATGTGCCGGTACCGGGTTTCCCCTCCTCCCTTCTCTATTAAATTTGCACTAGTGGGCCACATTGCCTGTTGCAATAATAATAATAAATAATAATAATAATTGGATGAGCGAAGCGAAGACTTCAATTTCACCGACCCCCCAAAAAATTTAGCTCGGGTGTTTTTTTTTTTTTTTTTTTTTTTTTTTTTTTTTTTTTTTTTTCTGTCTGTTTGTTCGCTCTCTACCGGGCAAACGGCATATGCGATCTGGATGAAAATTTGACAGGACCTTCGAAATCTCTGAACTTAGACTTGCCACGTTTTTGGGTACAATCGAAGAAATATTTCTCATGAATATCGTACTTTTACGATTTTTTTCGATTTTTTGGGCGATATTTTCGTGCCATTTGGGCCAATTCTGACCAAACGGGTGAAGCTAAAACGTTCATATTATACATGGACATTAAGGTTATGGTGATTTAGTACATTTTGAAAGAAAAGTTGAAAAAGTTAGCCAGAATCTATAGAAATAAAGCTTTTAATATAAGATTTTTGGTTTTTTGTACGATATTTTCGTGCCATTTGGGCCAATTCTGACCAAACGGGTGGGGTTTCAACGTTCATATTATACATGGACATTAAGGTTATGGTGATGTAGTACCTTTTGAAAGAAAAAGTTGAAAAAGTTAGCCAGAATCCATAGAAATAAAGCTTTTAATATAAGTTTTTTACGGTTAATAATACCAATTGACAAGAAACAAAAGAAACTTGACAACATTCACCTACAATGCGTAGGCAGCAAAACAAAGCAAACTTAAAACTTTAAAAAGTTCATCCATCAACGCGGCGGGACTTTAGCGTTTTCCTAGTATTGACCACGTTGCCCAAAACGTACGATTTATAAGAGAAATATTTCTTCGATTGTCCCCAAAATCATATAATATCAAAGTTTCGTGATTTCGAACGTTCCCATAAAGTTTAATCAAGATCGGAGTAACCGTTTTGCCGGTCGCGTGTAAAATATCACGAAAAAATCGCATTACAAATCGGAAAAAAATCGGAAAAGTACGATATTCATTAGAAAGATTTCTTCGATTCTACCCAAAAACTTTTCAGATCTAGTTCAGAGATTTCGAAGATCCCCTAAAATTTTCATCTAGATCGCATAATATGCCGTTTGCCCGGTAGAGAGCGAACAAACAGGGGAAAAAATAACAAAAAACACACGAGCTATTTTCCTCAGGGTAAGTAAAATTAAAGTCTTCGCTTCGCTCATCCAAAGAAGTGACATTCTTTCTTCAAGAAACCGTTTTTAGTAATTGTCGTGGTCATTCCTTGGCGTTTATGCCATTCTGTTCTAGAGTAAAATATAATTTTTTATTATAACACTTTTCTTATTATTGTAACTATATTGATTTTAGGTGCAATATGCAACCTAACAGCATACCGTATGATAGTATCGAATGTCCAGGATTGGTCACGGATTTAAAACCTTAGATATCAAAGTGATTGTTGTCTAAGTTCGAACTAAATTATTAAGTCAGGATTGTCAGTGATGGAATGCTGGTCCACGTCATTTGACTACTGACAGTAATGGCTCAAGTGTAGACCGAGATACTCTGACTCAGAAGGTCTCGAGTTTGAATCCCGCCATCGGCAATCCTGGCTGAAAGTTTTTTCAAGGGTGCGAATGAAGGGATTGAGTCCCCCGGGCCCATACCCCCTCGGATATCCCTTCACAAATTGTCAAACTGCATACCTAGTTATGCATTGCCCTCTAGACACGTTTCTCACGAGAAAGTTAAAACAAAAATGCTTCGTGTATTTATTGCGTCCTACACAAATGCTAAGTGTTTCTTACTTTTCTATATTTTTCGAATCGAACTCTTCAACACTTACCTACAAATCACACATCATCACATCAATCACATCACTACTGCATTTGTTATTATTATTTATGCCAAAAATACAACGATATTTGTAATTATTTAATTAATTAGTTGAAAATTAATAAAAAAATAATAATTAATACTTACTAATAATTTTTTTAAAATTTCTTCTTATAACTGGTCTCATAAATTAGTTACCCATCGAGTTGACGAAATATCGCGACGCAGTAAATATACCCAAAACTCAAGGACCCGTTGAGTGAACATTACCCAACTAAAGAATTTTGGTCTTGGTATAGTTTACCATTACTTTTCAAAATCTACCAAATTAAATCGTCAAGTTTTTCATACTTTTAGCCCGGGTAAAAAGCTGTTTTGTTTTGTTCAGAATTGGTAGAATTTTTCCGTATTAAATTCTAAGGATTAGAAGGATTTTTGTAATGGCTCAAAAATAAAATTGTATATAAAACACAAAAAGACACAAATTTCCGGGATGTCCCGGATATTTTGTTTGGGTGCAGTAGATTCAATTTGAACAGGTAAAAAAATGGAAAAAAAATGATAAATTGAAACAATCTTTTTTGGAAAATAAAATAAAATTTGAGATTTTTCCCCAACTTTGAGGTCAATTTCGAATCCAAAATCAGCATTTATTCCTAAAATTTCAAGGAACAAAATCCATTAAAATTTTGTAATTCTTTTAAAAAATCGCGAAATTCATATTGTTAAAAGCTAGAAATCAAAATTTTGGGTCTCAGTCTCTTGCCCTAGAAAGGGTTCAAAGTTCTAAATTATACCTGTCTACAATCACAATAGTTGTGTTTGAAATTATTTTATTTATAGTAAATTTTCTTGTATTTATTCCGTATTGTGAGCCGTTGTCTACTTCGTAAGTCATTTTCAAAAGTGAATAGTGTTAAAAATGTATAATAATATTAAATTAAATCAAAATGTGTACATGCTCGAGTAAATACTATACACTAATATATTATTAACCACCTTGCCACTATGCATTATCTATGTGGTATTAGTAGGCCTATATACTTACGAAAAGGAAGAGAAGGATTATCAATACAGGATTAAAATTAACATTGAATGTACTTTGATATGTTAATTACGAAACTAAAACACCCATCTGAATATCACATCACATCTCATCTCAGCTCTAGGCGTCTCCAAAGAACTTAGAACCTGAGTGCATCTCTTTCATAAGGTCAAGGCCAAAGAACACAGACACTAAAACTAACACTTAGATTTTATTTTACGATAATGTTCTCACATTAAATCTAATGCATTGTTTTAGTTTTAGTTTCCCATGAGATGAAGTTCTTGACTAGAAATGTGCGACGATGTCCAGCTCTCTCAACACCTGCTGGTGTTAACAGTCACGGGCAGTCATTCATCATTGTCGCCATCCAGCCCGCACAAAAAACAAACGAGTGATGAATCTAAACACAGGAGCCGTCTTGGGACAGCGGGGGGTAGCGACCGCAAGCTCATATTCTAGCCAGAGGTTTTGTTGGGAATAATGCAAGTTTTGATTTGATTCTTGTTTCAAGACCGCCTCGTATACAGTGGTAGTGGCAGTGGGTGGCGGTTTTTACGGTGTGCAAGGTGTGACAAGTGCACACCTGATCAACATTTTTTTTATCAAAAAAAAGCCTTACAAACCAAAATTAGGCAGTAAGCGGGACATAGACAAGTTTGGCTAACAAGCCAGTGTGGTCATGCAGTTCGAGACCCGTATACTACACATATACAATGTGTAGTACTAGTATGTATGTGCAAAAAAATAAAAAAAATCCCTTTCATTTTGCTCTAGAAATTGTCCCGAAACCACATCCTGGAGTGAAGTGAGAACTCACCTTGTGCATTAAAAAAATAGGGCTGTAAAATTCACCGTTATTTACAATACAAATTTGCCTTCGAACTCGTTTCAGGCCATTAATATTAACAGTTCCCCCCCCCCAAAAAAAAACAAAAGCGCCTCAGGCGAATTTGACTCCGGTGGCTGGGGCTTCACCCCAGACCCCAGCTATTCCGCGCCATCTCGTTTTTGGGAATTTCACAACTGGCATTGAGGTCAAAAACCGCTACTGCCGGTGCGGCGATGGCGCCGCAGTGGCGAAAAAATGTAGGAGAGAGCAGCTGTATATCTCATAATAGATGGACTAACTAAACAATGTATGAAAATAGAGGGTATGCACAATGTCAGATTTTTACCACTTCCTCACTAAACTAAACGCTAGTGTGAGAACGTAAAGATCGTTATTAATTTTTGGCGATACCATTTGAAACATTTGTTATAATACTTTTTAACTCTTGTGTAAAAATCCTCAATTTTTGGGAAATTTAGACTTTTTATTTCCCAAAAATAAAATTACGGTATATCAATATTGATATCGAAAATTTAGTGTGATATCGGTAAATGACACAGATATTCATATTGTATGAATGTAGTGTTATTAATTCATAATCCAATGCTTAAAACACACGTTGAGATTTCTCTGTTGTTGATTTGATATCAAATAAATAATTCACTAGTCACCAAGAACATTATGTTATTATTGGTTATAGGTAGAGAAACTGTTGTTAAGCTGAATTTAAGTAACACTCACACACATAACAAAAACTTGTAGAAATACAGCCAAACCTTACACACTCAAAAGGAATGAGATCTAAAAAAAGGGCCAAGCATCATCTACCCTTCCACATTTGCGCATTCTTAATTCATAAACGTACAGTGTCCCATAACAGCATCCTCGAAAAGCTTGGCAAAATAGAATTTGCGATTATTAATTTAAACGTAATAGTTTAGCCAAGTTCTTTTTTTCTAATTAATTTAAACGTAAACATGCAAATTCTATTTTGCCAAGCTTTTCGAGGATGCTGTTATGGGACACTGTACGTTTATGAATTAAGAATGCGCAAATGTGGAAGGGTAGATGAGCTTGGCCCTTTTTTTAGATCTCATTCCTTTTGAGTGTGTTAGGTTTGGCTGTATTTCTACAAGTTTTTGTTATGTGTGTGATCTCATTACTTTTTCAAGTTCCATTACAAAATTATTTGTTAAAATATAATATTTTTATCAAAGTTGATTTAATTTTTATGGTATTAGCAATAACAATAGGATGTAAAATATCTAGGCCCGGATTCATGTACATCCTGGGTATAGGTGATATAACCATGGTATAACGACGGCATAAGGACTGGTTAAGTCTAGGCAACTCACACATCCAATTAAAACTTTCCCATGTAACAACAAACGCACAACTAATGTTATTTTACACCTATTTCACTGCATCCACAGCCATGTAAATCATCAGATAATCAAAAGAATATTGAAAATTTTCACCATCTTTTGTTTTACATTTTCATTAAAAGTGACAGGAGATTGCGTGAGTTTATTAAAAGAAAAGAAAAGGCTTATTATTGCCGTAAATTTTGGAATAGCCTAGGACTATCATACCATTATCTATCTGAATTAGGCTTTTAGTAATCAAAACTAGTTATTTGTACGGGATGTGTGTAAGAACAAGGTTGTGCTGGCCTAGGGTTGGCTAAGAAAGGCCTAGGGCTTGTCAAACATGTAATGTAAGTACTTATTTTATCTAGTCCTATAGCCTAATGGAACTTTAGACCTACACTGTTGTATTATAAATAATTTTCTACATCTGGGCCTAGGCCAGGTACGGTTTCTGATTTGTTTTATGAGAGTATAATGACACCTTTTCTCGTTCCACACAAAGAAGAAAAATTTAAAATGTCCGCTATTTGTTTACGTATCGCACTTTCCCGCCTAACTCTGCTTGTACCGTCAACAAAAGTCAAGTAACTATAGTTACTTGTTGATTGTATGCCTAGTGTATAAGGCTTATTTTAAAACCTTTATTTGGAAGCCTTCCAGCAAACTTTTTCAACCTTTTTTTTAAAAAAGAGACTATATTACTATAATTTTAATGTCCATGTAAAATATGAACATTGTAGCCCCACCCGTCTGGTCAGAATCGCGGGCCGATTGAAACTGACGAATTAGATGTTAGCAGTAGTAGCAGTAGTAGCAGTAGCAGTAGCTAACATCCTTAAAGTGATTTTGAGCATGTTTCAAGCCATTTTTTCACCAAGAAGGAATAATCGTACCCCAATAAAATTTGGCATGTGTTGTCAGGTACCTAGATCCCCTCGATTGTGATAGTTTTCAAGTTCACATCACGTTACATGACGGCTGGGTAACACCTCGAAATCACCCCAACTCTGCTTGGTGTATAAGGTGCTTGAGTGTGTAGAGCACCGCGGCTTGGCTGCGGCGCCCTAACGGCACCTAGATATGTGTAAAGGAATTGTTTTGCATCACTAATTGAGTTGAGTCTGTAAAGGGGAAGATAATAATTTGGAAGTAAGAAATAGCTACTTCATACATGATTTTAAAGTGGCTTTTACCCACAAAAATTATTTTCTACCAAAGCTGATAGCATACTACAGTAAAATGACCGTTCAAAACTTATATTTTGTAAAACGTGATTTACACGAATTTTGTTTTTATCCTGAAATTTGTGATGATTGAGTAATGAGAAATTCCTTGAATATGCTCTCTCTATCCAGCTTATTTTTTGTTCCACATAGATACTCGAGCATCGTACTAATCTAAAATGGCACTTTAAAAAATCATGTCTTTAAACTGTGCACGAATATACACAAAAAAATGCATTCCAAAATCACACCCCTTGTTAGTAATCAGCATATTTTGACCGAACCACTTGCCCTATTTACAAAAACAAAATTAATTTATTTACAGAAAAGGCTGCCGAGTACGTCAATGATGGCCAGTATTTTGTTTGGCCAAAATCCTCCAAGGTCACGGGGCACAAAGATCGTGCACAAGTTATTTCTTATAAGAGATTTTTGCCGATGGGACCTACATTATACCAAGCTAGACAATTTTTGGGGGGGTCATGGTGGACCCAATATTTGTTGTTAATTTACAATATATAACTACTGATTCTGAATATATAAATTGTTTTTAGTAAAGCAGTTGGATACCCCTTCATGGTATTTGAGTGATATAGCTACTTCATACATAATTTTAAGTTTAACCCTATGCTTGCTTGCTTGCTTGCTTGCTTGCTTGCTTGCTTGCTTGCTTGATTGATTGATTGATTGATTGATTGATTGATTGATTGATTGATTAGATATTGCTTAACGTCTCATATTTGTGCACTTTGGCTAATCGAGACGATGAGTGGTGAAAAATGAGGATGAGTATGAACAGAAGGGAGGGAGGGGAAACCCGGTACAGGCGCGTAGCCAACTCCTTTCGAAAAGAACCAAAAGGACCAACAGCTAAACGTCCCATCCGAAAGGACGGTGTAACTTTGACAGTCATATAGGTTCCTCCACTAACCCGGACTGCCGAGCAGACGTCGAGGAGAACGAAGCCGTTACACTAGCTCTTGAACCCTCCATCTGCTCTAACCAGCGATATACGTGAGTTTCAGGGCAGAGCGGTCACCCACTCTACCCCTGACCACGCCCGAGTTTGCTTAACTTCGGTGTTCTAGTGGGAACCGGTTAAACTACCTCTGCTAAACAGCTGGCTTCCCTATACTTGAACTGTGAATGAAATTATATGAACATGTTAGCGCGAAGCTTGGATCATAGAGAACCGACATGTGCGATTACGTGCGTTGCCTTGTCATCGGTTAGGACCCGGTCTGCATGACTCTAACCACACTTCAAACTCAATGGTGTGTGTAGTCTAAGGGTTGTTTTGCATCATTACTATTGCATTATGCTATTTGAGACTGCAAGGTGCATGGATGACACAGTAAATAATGATAGCTGATTTACAAATGATTGTAACCTAACTTGCATTGCCCTATAACTGGCAAATAAAATTATATGAACATATAGTATGTGCCATACCAAGTATCAATATAGCCTTTCAACCGTCAGTTGGATGACTGTCAGAGTCTAATTTTAAATTCCATTAGAAGTAACTGAATCTGTTCTATTATCCACACAGTCTCCCTCCAATAAGGTTAAAGTAAAGTTTATATAGCAATGTACAGCGCTCTCGGTGACCACTCGTGTCAGTCAGTCCTCGGACAACTGTCATGACATGATGGGAGTTGCAGTGACATTGTGGTGGTCGTTGGAGCTATCCTTAGTATCAAACATTAGTGTGGGGGGTTATTGTGGGGTATAATATATTATTTCAGGACAAAATGAGATAAAAAGTTGATTAAGAGTTTTTAAAAATTATTATGTCCTCTTGTTCCAAATTCAATAAGAACTGATTGACAACAGGCAAAATAACCTAAAAATTGCGGGCAATTAGATAGGGCTGGTCTGCAGGATTTCAAGGTAAAGGGACGGTAAAGTAATGGGCAGTGTATCAACTACACGGCGTCTTATGGTAAGTTGGTTGATTTAAGTGTAAACAAGACAGATGGTGAGCTGAAAGTCTCTGCTGCAGCTCATCTTGCAAAACTGCTGAGCTGGTACTGGAAACCTGTTAATCTATGACATGAGACCAATACAAAATGAAGCAATGTATCAAGTGAGCTATTGTAACAAATTGATGTACAATAAATACATATATTTAGATTTTCTGATTTATTTATATTAATTGTACCAGGGTGACTTTGATAGATTAATATTAATTGTGACTAATAATTTAATATAGCCACGTTCCATCATTAATAAACCATACATTCAGAGACTCAAGCTGAGAAAATTACTACTCACTTACTATAGGTGAATTAGGAAAGTTTTCAAGTAATAATTAAAATGAAGATTACGACTAATTTTAACAACCATGACACATTTAGAAATGAATAAGGGATATGTATTTACTTAATCATACTCAATACTCATACAATACTCATACTCAATTGATTAATTTGGAGTATAGTATTGAGTTAGCATAATAAGACGGATTCATTATACAATACCACATTTTATTTTTCAAATACTGAATCCAATCAATAACCAATCAGATTTACAAGCTCACACAGTCAACAGGAAGTTAATTGTTACTTAACTGTTTGTCTGTAGCATTTTGGCACCTATTCAATATAATTATTTGCCACTTATCAATTCTACAAAACTTGTACTCACCAATTGAATTCTCGAATGCTTTCGTAAAAGTCGTTTAAAAGAAGTTTAAGTGGTTTAAGTGGGTACCAAGTGCGGAAGTGGTTAACACAGTGAAGTAACGTGTTAATTTGAAAATTATCACTTAAACCGTCTGGGCTCAAATATTTCAATTATTGATCGAAAACGATTTTAAACCTTTTATTTACTTTGAAAAACGATCGTATGATTACTTCACCTGTTACATTAATTGTAAATGTACAAATTAATATAATTATATTTTTTCTCCCTCGCGTTACAATGCCCGATAAGGTATCGTCTCTACGGGGGTCGCCGGCAACAGAGGCTCGGTAGCTCCCGCTGTGACTGGTCACACGCTGGGTGTGGACATTGTCTTAGCTACCTGCCCGGCCGGGGACAGGGGAGGGACAGGGGAGGGACAGGGGACAGTACACCACCAGGCAAGACTCTGAGAGGTGCGCTAAAAAAAAGCCCGATAAGGTATTTGTCCCCCTACGGGGGTTTGCCCGCCCAAAAGAGGCTCGGTAGCTCCCGCTGTGACCTTTGGGCCCACCCCTGGGTGTGGACATTCTTTAGCTACCTGCCCCGGGCCCGGGGAAAAGGGGGACAAAGGGGGCAGGGGACAGTAACCACCAGGAAAAATCTGAGAGGGGCCCAAAAAAATGCCCCAAAAAGGGGAAACGTCCTCACGGGGGGTCGGGCCCCCAAAGATCTCGGTAACCCCCCGCTGGGACCCCGGTCACACGCTGGGGGTGGCCCTTGTCCTTTGCTAAACCCGCCCGGCCCGGGGGGAGGGGGGGGACAGGGGTACAGTACCCCACCAAAAGGGAAGACTCGAGAGGTGGCCGCCCAAACAATGGGCCCCATAAGGTATCGTCTCTAGGGGGTCGCCGGCAAAAGAGGCTCGGGAAATCCCGCTTTTTGGGGGCTGGGCACACGCTGGGTGTGGACCCTTGTCCCCTTTGCTAACCCCGCCCGGGGCCCCGGGGGGCAGGGGAGGGACAGGGGAGGGACAGGGGACAGTACACCGCCAGGCAAGACTCTGAGAGGTGCGCTAAACAATGCCCGATAAGGTATCGTCTTTCTACGGGGGTCGCCGCCAACAGAGGCTCGGTAGCTCCCGCTGTGACTGGTCCCCACGCTTTGGGGGTGGCCCCTTGTCTTAGCTACCTGCCCGGCCCGGGGAAAGGGGGGGACAGGGGAGGGACAGGGACAAATAAAAACCACCAGCAAAACTCTGAGAGGGGCGGGTTTAAAAAATGCCTGTAAAGGGGAAAACGTCTCTACGGGGGGGCGCCGCCAAAAGAGGTCGGTAGCTCCCCCCTGTGACTGGTCACACGCTTGGGTTTTGGCCCTTGTCTTTGCCCCACCTGCCCGGCCGGGGACCCCGGGGGGGGACAGGGGAGGGACAGGGGACCCGTACACCACCAGGGAAAACTCTGAGAGGGGCGCTAAAAAAAATGCCTGTAAGGATCGTCTCTACGGGGGTCGCCCCCCCCAACAGGGCCTTCCCGGGAGCTCCCGCCTTTTGACTGGCCCCCAAACCCGGGGGTGGCCCCTTGGGTTTTGCTACCTGCCCGGGCCGGGGGCTGGGGAGGGGCAGGGGGGGCAGGGGACGTACACCACCAGGCAAACTCTGGGGTGCGGCTAAACAAGCCGATAAGGGTGTCGTCTCTACGGGGGTCGCCGCCAACAGAGGCTCGGTAGCTCCCGCTGTGACTGGTCACACGCTGGGTGTGGCCATTGTCTTAGCTACCTGCCCGGCCGGGGACAGGGGAGGGACAGGGGAGGGACAGGGGACAGTACACCACCAGGCCCAAAACCCTGAGAGGGGCGCTAAACAAGCCTTTATAAGGTTTTTCTCTCTACGGGGGGTCGCCGCCAAAGAGGTCCCGGGAGTCCCCCTTGACCCGGTCCCCACGCTGGGTGTGGCCATTGTCTTAGCTACCTGCCCGGCCGGGGACAGGGGAGGGACAGGGGACAGTACACCACCAGGCAAGACTCTGAGAGGTGCGCTAAACAATGCTAGGGGATAAGTTAATTAGGTTTTGTGGGCAACCTAACCTAAAAGAGCAATTTGCCTCTCCTCCCATGGCTTGGTGTAAGTGTGAGAATAGTCCAGTGTCCAAGGGCTGCTTTATGTGATCGTGTATTTATTTATTTATTTATTTCAAAGCCAAAGGACATAACAAATACATATATGACATATGAAGATTAATAATAGATTAAAATTACTATTAATTAGATGAAACTTTTAGAGCAGGTGAGGTTTCGTTGTAATTACTCTATTGGACGCTGCATCATCATCTGTACCATCATACCTCGCTTCAAATTTTGATTTCAAATTTATTATTATTTTGAGTGCGATTGACACTCAGGCAACGTATATAGCAAGCAAAGGTGGGGTGATTTCGAGGTGTCGCCCAGTCGTCATGAAACGTGATGTGAACTTGCACAACTTGTGACAATACGCACCGAATTTCGTTGGGATACGAACATTCCTTCTTGGTGAAAAAATGACTTGAAACATGATCAAAATCACTTTAAGGATGTTAGCTATACTACTAGCTTCTATTAGCTTCTACTGTCTAATCCGTCAGTTTCAATTGCCCAGCGATTCTGACATAACGGGGTGGGCTACAACGTTCATATTAGATGAAAATTAAGGCAATAGTGATGTAGTTCCTTTTGAAAAAAGTTGAAAAAGTTTGCCGGAAGGCTTCAAATAAAGGTTTTAATATAAGCCTTTTACAAGAATATAATTTGACAATGATCACTACATTGTGTACAAAAAGCAAGACTTTGGACCATTAGATATTTTACATTCTATTGTTAATTGGTAATACCATAGCAATTAAATCGACTTTGATAAAATTATTATATTTTATCAAATAATTTTGCAATGGAACTTGAAAAAGTAATGAGATCCCGCACATAACCAAAAACTTGTAAAAACACAGCTAAACCGTACACAATCAAAAGCAATGAAATCTAAAAGAAATGCAAAGCTTATGTACCTACCCTCCTACATTTTCGCAATCTTAATACATAAATTCACTTTGCCCTGTGGCTGCATCCTTGCAAAGCTTGCTAGCATAAATTTGCACGAACTCTTACATTTAAAACAATAGTGGCAAATAAAAATGTTGCCACGCTTTGCAAGGATGCAGTCACAGGGCAAAGTGAATTTATGTATTAAGATTGCGAAAATGTAGGAGGGTACATAAGCTTGGCATTTCTTTTATATCTCATTGCTTTTGATGGTGTAAGGTTCGGCTGCATTTTTACAAGTTTTTTTGTTATAATTTGTGGGTTGAATAATATTTTAATTAAACTGGAATAATGCAGTCTGGCACATACGTTTAAAACTCTGATAATGTCCCACACAAAGTGCACTGTTATAAAAGTTTAGAGAAAGTTTTATCTTATTCTTTTAACATGTTAAACTTAAACATAATGAGAATACTTAAATCCTCACCCAATTTTCAGGTTGCATTGCCTCAAGAGTCAAGAGTCCAAAAATTTGAATATAATTGATTCCTTCTGGGCACAAGTCAATTGAGGAGCAATTTAAAAATACAGAAGCTACAACCTTGAATCATTATCTCACTTATAAGATAAAAAAATTACTGAAAATAAAAACTGATGCAAATTCGGAGCACTTTCAAAATAACAAAAAACTAACCAATATATATGCAACGTTTAAATTATTAGTGAAGTTACGTTGCGGTTATGTCTATCAATTATTTGATAACGCTATAATGTAATACTGTAATGGTTTGTGGGATTATAAGACAGCATGATAAATTTTTAAATTCCATGCCAATTATTTGGGATTCGAATCCACGTATATTGATTTCCATATAAGTTAATCAATTTCACCTAACGGGAGTGTTTCCCAATTAATGAAATTGAGAAACCACGTATATTATTGGTTTAATAATAAATATGCCTGATTAAAAAATAAACGACAACGTAAGGCCTTCTTTCAACCGTTAGGTCATAATGCACTACTCTATTCTAGGAAATTTGGGGACGACAGGCCTGTGCTGGTCAGACCCAGCCACAGGCAAGGGTGGGAAAATGAGTGTTTCTAATGTGGTTCTCGTCTTTGTCAGTGATCGAGTCGTCTTTATCGTCGTCGACGGGGAGGGTCGGTGACGCTGGGAGCAGGCCCGTGCTGGTCAGAACCAGCCACAGAGATGGCGATGTGTAAGCGTTAGTGCCGCTCACTAGACAAGGGATACCACTGACGTTAAGAAGAGACGGGCGTATATTGACTCAAGTAAGAGCTAAGGTGCTGAATCATGACACGGGCCTGATAATCTTATTAGTGAACGAGTGAGTCGGCGTATTTTAAACGTCTTCATTGGTGTGTGATCGGTCGGAGTGGCGCCTTGCCGAGAGCTACCGGGTTTACCCGAGAGTGCCCGAGGGTGCGGTGGTTGGTGATGACTATAACAATTCAGATCAATGGTTTAAAAAAAACAATACAGAGTTTGAGATTTTCTAGAGTCAATTGGTTAATTTTAACCTACAGTGTTGGCTCGAGCGTAAAGTGCGCGATACTGGTTTGTGAGGTTTCGCGGTCAAATCCCGTCGCGACAGGCAATCCTGACAAATTTTATTTCGAGGTTTTCCTCAGTCGTTAATGCGAATGCAAGGAATTGAGTCGCCTAACCCCCACCCCCATCACCCTTCGCTTTCCTACACGACTGATCAGCCCATCAAGGCTAGGCACAGGAGTGTGAATAGCAAATGGATCTGCATACATCAGTGAATTATTCATTGCAAGTTGGTAAATTTTCTATTGGTTATTGACAGGTTTCTGAAATTAATTGAAAAGTGGATTTACTTAGCCTGGATTTTGAGGAGGAAGGAGTGAACTGTCGTTAAAATCGGTTGAGACCTCTTTGGTACGAAATTAAATTTCTGACATATTTTGTTCCCAAATATTTCTTCCTTTCTTCCACCATTTACGAGATAAACTCAACAAACGATTATCGAGGTCATTCCAAGGTCATATTATTCAGAAGCTCACACGGACTTTTAATATGTTATAATACGATTAATGCTCAACTGACATCTTGACAAAAATCAGCTATCTTAAATTTTTCCGCTATTTGCCAAATTAAATTCCTCAATTCCTGGGTAAAATACGTTAAAAATTAATAGAGCAAAATCACACATGCAGCTATGAGCGCAACTATAATCCTAACTACTTTATTTACCTAGGGTCCATTGCCCCAAGTCAACACGACATCGTGCCCTTCGCCTCCTTGTAGAGCTCTTTGCAACACTCTCGCGGTCGGCTTGAGAAACTAGTTCCCGCGTTTTATCGTGAGGCGGAGACCTGAGACCTGGTTTTATGATGATGTCATTCCAAATAATGACAAGATTCGTCGTGTTGAAGATTTCTGTTTTGTTACATTTTATTCGAGTCGGCCGCAAGTTACTTGACACGACCGAGCCAGGCGTGTCAGTGGCAAAACTCAGGTGGCGGCACTTTGCCGGGGGGGGGGGGGGGGGGGGGGGGGGGGGGGGGTACTGACGTTAGTAGATTTACTTTTATATGGTACATGGCCTTTGAAGATTTTAAAATACTTTATGTAAAATGCTAACTTTAAAAAAATATTTCACAAATCACTTTCATGACTAAAGATGGCTAAATTAAGAGGAATGATTAGACAAAGTAGTGTTTTATCTTTGAATGCGTACATACAAACCTCAAAAAATAGTTTATTCAAACATATCGATGTAGGCAAACTTGCACTTAAATGAATCATGTATTATTAAATTTTAATTTATTGTATTTATTTATCGTGGGAAATATAGGGTACAATTAGCCCCCTTAGTTACAATTTAGTATTGCGGATAGGATATGTGAAGGGATGTCAGGGCTATTGAAATGTCCAATATGGCCAATCCTTGAATTTCATAATAGGAAAACCTTATCTAGTAATTAATCGACGGGTTGAACCCCTCCGGACAGTCTGGCTTGGCCACCGAGCCAAACTTCGTTTAAAATTGCAAGCTTGGATTAGAGCTAAAATCTAGATGAGGCAAAGCAACCTGCTGCCCCTTGGACACACACTGTAGAAGTGGGAAGAGGACACAGACAGACAGAAGAAGAGAACAGGCATCCGTATCTACAACACGACGACAGACAGACAAGAAAAAGACGGACAGACAGACAGACAGACAGACGAAACAGACAGACAGAAGACAGACAACAGGACAGACAACAAAACGAACAAAAAAAGACAACAACAGACGAGAGACAGCAACCAGACAGAAGAACAGAAGAAACAGAAAAGACGACGACAGAAGGACAAGACCAGACAGACAGCAGACAGAGACAGAAGAAAGGAAGGAGCGAGGGTTAAGGACAATCTTTATTCCCTTTGTGGACCACCAATCTTCCGCACAGGCAGTCTTCATTTGTCTTTCCATTACGTCCGGTCTCCCAATGTTGGAGCGAGATGCGTAAAAATGGCTATTCTTATTATATTGCGAGTAACCTTTCAGAAGGCTAAAACAAAGGGGCAGGCGACGTCTCGGCATGGCAGAACGACGACTGAAACAGTTGGCACTGCGGGTAACTCCTGTATCGTACTAAAGCAAACATTTGGTTTGGACTGGCGAGATCAGGTGAAAGAAGACGTACAGGATAAAGAAGAATTGTGGCCGTGTTGAGCGAGAAGATCAGGGAAATAAAGAAAAAATGAGATGTCGAGGACGGCAGAACGGAAGCTAGATTCTTTAACTAGGTGAATCCCTCAACTATATTATTGTTGTGGGAACATATGATTGTAGTGATAAGATAATTTTAGTAATATTATAGGGTTAAAAAAAGTTTTTTTCCCCCCAAAAAAGAAAGGCCGTGTTACGCCACTTTTTGCAAATAAACATACCCCTTGATTAAAGGAATACATGGTGTCACTGTGGAGTGAATTACCACATATAGGGAATACACAAGAATAACAATTTAAGAAACACACTTTTAGCGGGTGTTTAAGTAATTGTGTCAAACTAAAAAAAACTCGCACTACAACGAAAGCCGAGGAATGGAACAGTATTGCTAAAGTTTTCAATGTGAGAGTTTGATATACGATACTTTTAAAAGTTTGAATGTTAAAATTTGGGAACCAAAGTTTGAATTGTTAACCCCCCTATCCTTTTTCCACACCAAAAGTAAGGGTTTATATAATATGGAATCTTTGAATGTCGTAGTGTGCTTTTCCTCGAATCTGGTAAGGTTTGGATTTTCAAAGAATGCTCGGGGTTGTTTTTAAATTTGTTTTTTTATAAAACAATAGTAATTATCTTTACTTTCCTCGCTGAAAGATATTAAAGTATGTTTTAATTACTAATAAGTAATAAGTCATAATAAACTGAATGTTGAAGAAGGGAGAGTACATAACTTCCCTGCAAACCTTCACCTTACTTAAAATACTAATAATAAAAAAGTCACATTTAAATGTTGTATATTTTTTACGGATAATTTTAATATATTTTGATGTGAGTTTAGGCCTAATGTTATAAGTTGAAATGTTACTTCGTCTAAATGTTAATTTGTTTCTTTGTTTTCCCTTTTTCATTAATTTCTATTTTGAAAATTTTTTGCCAAGCACATTGTTAGTTTCAATTACCTTCTTTCATACCTATATTATTTTTTAGGGATATCACACAATTCTCTGTTTTTAAGTGCTATGCTCGTTCTGATATTCCTAGTGTTTTTTAATGATTAGAATAATTATCTTTGACTAACAACAACACAAAAATTACAGAGCTCCCTTATCTTGTTCCGTGTATGAGTTAGTGTTCCGGATCAGCGTTTAAACAAAAAGGTTTTAACCTGAATGCCCCAAGATGATGTTTTGTGTTATGAAAATTAGTTATTCTTGCAAATAGCTTCCTCGTTTTTGGGGCCTTATATAAATATATTATCCATACCCGCAATACCCATACGTTTACAATTTACTTGATTTTTGTCTATCGATACTTTTTAAGAATACACCCACAACTATAAAATAATAGCTTTTAAAAAATTTTTGAAAATTTTAAAAATATTTGTGTTTTGTGTAAATTCTCATTGTCATTAATTGTTGTTGTAGCATAGGAAAACTTGTTGTTTATTAATTTTTTTGCAAATAGAAAGTGAAGAAGAATGGAAGACGAAATAAAGGGAAAAGATTTTGTGTGGCATGGCAAGCGATATGAATATATCTGTGTGCCAAGAAAACGAGGGTTAGCCATCCCCTGCCCAACTTTTTTGGAGACAAGCAAGAAATATATATTTTTAAATTTTTTTCAATTTTCAGCCCTTGTGGACCTGATCCCGTTATAACACACATGTATTTAAAAAACGGTGTATTTCATGCACATGTTTTCCACTTAATGGGTATTAGGGAAAAAACCCCTGTTTATGAATTCAAGTAAAACGCTTTTTGACATTTTAACAAAGATAATTTCGACTGAGAATCCGGTTGAAAAAAGGCAGCAAAGTCCGCAAACTGCGATTCTAATTACGCATCCCAAAAATGCTGAGGGAATTCATTTTCGAACACGCTAATTAGTCTCTTTCCAAACTTTATAATTCTTTATAACAGAGTTTTAAACTCAAAAATTTAAAGGGGGGTATTTAATTAAGTTATTAATATTTTTTATTATTTAATGTTAAGTGTATGATTTTTAATTAAAAAAATATCCAACAATATCACGCAACGGATATGCTAGAGCAGTCAATCATTAACCCCAAATGCCATTTATTCCTGATAATCATAAATAGGTTTTATCACACACCACCATTATTATCAATTATAGTTTTCCCGGTAAGGCTGCTAAAGTATAATAGAACGGAGCCTGATTTAAAAGCATAAAGAGTAGGTCTAAGTTATCATTTTGATTCAATATACACAGATCCATAACATGATAAAGCGATCTGCGTGGCATTATTATCATTATTTTTTGTGATCTTTACCCTTATGTCACGTCAAAGTAAATGCAGCTTAAAAATAGAAAAATCATTGCAAAAAATAAAGGAATTCTAGATTTCACAATGATTACAAATATCCTCTTTATGGTAATGTCTGTCAATAATGAATAAATAAAAATAATCTAAAAAATCGTATTTTTGGGCGCCCACTCAGTCACACTGCTTTTCAGTGGGGGGACATTAAATTTAAAGCCCACCAAACCCAAACCCGTCGCGCCGACCTATCTAGAGCGAACAATACCAACTAGAGACCGGACTAGGAAACAAGATCAATGAATGGACACGTTTCCAAAACCCCGGGCTGCGCCAAATCACTTGCCTTGTTGATAGGGGCTGCTCCAAAGTCACCGTTTACACATTAATAAACCAACAAAACTTCTGGGCCTAAAATAATAAAAAAATACTTTTAATTTAGAGTCTACCAACTCATCTATAGCTGTTTTCAGTGGGGTACATGAAATTTAAAGCGACAAAGTCAACCCTAGCGCCGAGTCACGACGAGCTGGGTTTGTAGTGGAGGGTCGTCGTCGTCGTCGTCGCGTCGTGTCTCGGTGAATTGGTTGGAGATTCACGACGCACAAGTGCGGGGATCATGTTGGAAAGCCGGGGTTTGTGCAAAACCGTGAATCTGGGTTTAGCTCCAGTCAGGGAAACTTTTTCGAATTCCTTTTAAACCCAAAAACTATTCCCTTAAAGCTTTTTTCGGTACGAAGCTGTAATCATACATACATATATGTCTGAGATTTTTGGTGTTTGTAGAAATTAAGGGGCGTATTTTTCTTGCATATTATGTGGGTAAACTTGTTGAAGGAGAAAATGACAAAAAAAAAAAGGGGCCAAACACTTTAAAAGCTACGGGTTAAACTTTTTTGTTCTAAAGAGCTGGGAAAAAAAACGCAAAAGTCCCGTCGCTTTTTGTTGAGCGACCCAGGGGTAGGGGGGCAACACGACCCAGTAGGGACTTTCCCCAAAATTTGTTTCTTTCCCCAATTTAAGTCTTTAAGGTCTTGCCCGGGGGGATTTAGTGAAAATTTAAAAATGGGAGGAAAAATTTTTGTACTTTTTTCCCCCTGCAAAATTTATAACGATCGGGAACTTTTTTTTTAAATTTAAAAAAAAAAATATAAAACCCAAACGATGGGTTTTTGTTAAAAAAACAAATACAGCAACCCCCCAATGGTTTAGTATGTACATGTGTGAAAAATTTTTTTTTTTTTTTTTCCGGTCGATCAAGAAACGTTTCAAACCTGTCCCGAAGCGGTAACAAAAAAAAAGAAAAAAAAAACCAGAAAATTCGAGCCAAAGAGTCAAGTGGAGACGCTCGCTACGCTCGCTCAAAAAAAAATAATTTTTGAGTTTTTTAAAGTTAAACTTACTTGTATCCCAAACAGGTTACGAAGCTCTAAAGGTTAGTTGAGGTACATCCCCAGTGGGAAGATACTGAAGTAAAAATGTAAGGTAATGGCAGATGACCACTACTACTGTCCGCAATATCGAGGAAAAGTGAAAAATTTGCCCCCCCCGGGCCCCAAAAACAAACGGGTATCGAAATTTGGAAGATTCATACATCACTTTTGTGTTTTGGACTTGAAATTTTTTTAATAAACTTATATTTTTTGGGGGTCAAAAGGTTTAATACGAAAATTTTTTTATAGGGAAAATACAAAATGAAATAAAACGGAAGAAACTTACATCGTCGTATTTCCCAATCAGTATAAACATTGAAGACAATTCCGATATTTTTCTCTTTTCCCTTTTCTCTAACTGTTACTCCCCCCCTTGGAGAGTTAGAACCCATTGTTTCTCAAGAATACCTTTTTTTTGTTTGTAAGTTGGTTCTCCCTGTTCTATTTTTTTTTTTTTTTGGCACAACGCGGGCCCCTGGTGGTAAAATGTGTGACATAGCACTAGAAAACTCTTGACACAACAATTAAGTGAGAGAGAGATCCGCCCCGGGTTTGTCAACAAACCCCTTGGGGACATGGTGCGGTGCTTGGTGTGCGGGATTTTGGGTGGGGGTGTGAGAGTGCGTAATGCATGTGGGGGTGAGTTTGTGAGTGGGGAGTGTCCCGAAAGTGCTTTGTGGGGGTGAGTTTGGAGTGTAGTGGCGTATTGCATGGGGTGAGTTTGTGAGTGTGATTGTGCGAAATTTCCCTGGAGGGTGATTTTGTGATGTGGTTGCGTAAGTGCATGGGAGGGTGATTTTTGTGATGGGAGTTGCGTAAGTGCATGTGGGGGGGAAAGTTTGTGAGTGTGAGTGGGGTGTGCGTAAGTGCATGTGGGGGGTAAATTTTGTGAGTGTGAGAGGGGTAAGTGCAGGGTGGGGGTGATTTTTGGTGAGTGTGAGGTGCGTAAGTGCATTTTGGGGGGTTTGAGTTTGTGGTGTGAGGTGCGTAAGTGCAGTGAGGGTGGTTTGTGGTTTTGAGTGTGGGGTATGTGCGTTTTTTGGGGAAAGTGAGCGAAAGGGTTTCGTGAGTTTTGGGTGAGTTTGGGGGGGGGTGAGTGTGCGTAAGTGCATGTGAGGGTGAGTTTGTGAGTGTGAGAGTGCGTAAGTGCATGTGAGGGGGATTTTTGTGAGTGTGAGTGGGGTAAGTGCATGTGAGGGTGAGTTTTTGAGGTGAGAGTGCTTTAATTTCATGTAGGGTGAGTTTTTTGAGTGGAGTGTGCGTAAGTGCATTTTGAGGGTGATTTTGGGTGATTTGTGAATGCGTAATGCTTTGTGAGGGTGATTTTTGTGAGGTGAGATTTCGAAAGTGCATGTGAGGGGGTTTGTGAGTGTAAAGAGTGCGTAAGTGCTTTTGAGGGGGGTTTTGGGGTTGGGGAGAGTGCGAAAAGTGCATGTGAGGGGGGTTGGGGGAATGTGAGAGTGCGAAAGTGCAGGTGAGGGGGGTTTTGTGAGTGTGAGAGTTCGTAAGTGCATTTTGAGGGTGATTTTGGAGTGTGAGAGTGCGTAATTTGCATGTGGGGGAGTTTGTGAGTGTGAGATGCGTAAGGCTGTGAGGGTGGAATTTTTGTGAGGGGTGAATTGCGTAAAGTCCCATTTGGGGTGAGTTTGTGAGTTTTGAGTTTTGCGGTATGTCCCGTGTTTGTGCGTAAGGGCCCAAAGGGTTGTGAGTGTGGGTGATTTTTGGTGAGTGTGATTTGTGCGTAAGTGCATTTTGAGGGTGGTTTGTGAGGTGAGAGTGGGGAAGTCCCTGTAGGGTGATTTTTGGGTGGGGGTGTGAGTGTGCGTAAGTGCAGGTGAGGGGGGTTTTTGGGGGTGGGGAGTGTGCGTAAGTGCATGTGAGGGGGGAGTTTGTGAGTTAAAGAGGCGTAAGTGCATGTGAGGGTGATTTTTTGAGTGTGAATGTGCGAAAGTGCATGTGAGGGTGATTTTTGTGAGTTTGAGTGTGGTAGGGTGCGTTTTTGGGGGCGTAAGTTTTTAAAGCCCTTCCTTTATTTTTTATTTGTTTGTTTTTTGCTTCCAACGGGCAGTGTACTTTATTTAAAATTTTTTTTGTTCTTATTTACATTTTTTGACTTTGGTTTCCCCAATTTTTCGGGGCCTATGGCCTCTAGAAATTTTTCTTTTTTAAAAAAAAAAAAATTTTCAATTCACAATCTTTAAAGTTTTTTTTGGGAATTTATTTATTATGTAAACTACAACAGCAACATCTACTTTTGCCTATGTTTTAAATACAGTCTTCCAGGGGACACTTTTATGGCCATTCGTGGCACAAAATTTTTTGGTCCTAAACCGGGGCCGCATCAGACGGGCTTTGCGGTTCTTTTTAGAAGTCTAGGATTCGACGTCGGGAATTTACCTGTTTTCAAATAGACTTTTTCCCATTTTAAATTTTGGTAAGCTTTCCCTTCCAAAAAAAATTAACCCCCTAAAAAAACTTGGGCACAAAAATTTTGGCCCGGAAACCGGGCCCGGGCTCAAAATGGCTTTGCTGGTTCGTTTAGAAGTCTGGGAATTTCGACGTCGGGCATTACCTGATTAAAAATAGACATTCTTCACTTCAATTTGGAAAGGGCTTTCCCTTTCCCAAAAATAAAACCCTAATTTTTTGGCCCTCCCCCGGGCCGTATCAGATTGACTTTGCTGGGTTCGTTCTAGAAGTCTAGGATTGGGACTCAGGCATTACCTGATTTCAAATAGACTTTTCTCACTTCAATTTGGAAAGGGGCTTTCCCTTTTCCAAATATAACTAGAATTTTATTACTTTAATTTTTGGCCCGTACCGGGCCGCATCAACGGGGGTCCCTTTGCGGGTTTTCGTTTAGAAGTCTAGGTTCGCGTAGGCTTTAAAACCTGATTCAAATAAAACTTTTTCTTCACTTAAATTTGGTAACTTTTTCCCCCAAATATAACTAGAACTTTTTCCCTCATTAGGGAGGCAGATAAAAAAAAAATTCCCCTTTTAAAAAAAAAAACATTTTGGGAAAAGGGCAGCCCTTAAAAGGGGATTAAAAACTTTTTTTTGTTTTCTTTCGATGTCCCCAATAAAAAAAATATTGAATTGAAGGTGAGAAACGCAAAATTGGGAAAATTTTTGGAAAAGTTATCTTTCTTTACAAAAAAAGAACTAAAATTTTGAGGACGACCAAACAGGATCATCAATTAAATAGAGAAGTTTTTGAAAGTCAGTATTACAGGGGCCCAAAAGGAAAAAATACTTAAGGTTTTTGGAACTACCCGTTAAATTTAAAAAAAAATGGACAAACCAGCGGTTGGGTCAAAGGCATACCTCGGGGCGCCCTCACACAATGGGAAAAAAATTTAAACCAAATAAAGCTACCCAAAATAAATCTACCTAAATTCTTGGGAAAAAGGGGGAACTATGGCTACTTTTCCCAAGGACACTTTTGGAAGCCTTGAAAAGAAAAACAATCCTCAATTGTCAAGCATTAAAAAATTCCACTATTTACGGTCGTCTCTAAAAAGGAGAACCAAAAATAAAAGGGTGAAAAATCTCCCGATTACTAATGACAACTTTCAAATAGCAGGGAACTGGTCACCGCAGGTACCCTTAACACCAATTTAAATAGCAAAAAACAGGTCAACAATTATGCATTTTGCCCTAAATAACTAAGGGACTGGAGAAAAATCTTCGAACCCCTTTTAAATCATTTTTCAAACAAATGGGATGTTTTTAAAGGGTTTTTAAAAATTCAATATTCCTTGGGCATGAAGTATTAAATAAATCATTTTGTCTATAAAAGTATTGACACTGAGACCCGAAAAGGAGTGGGAAACATTCGAATTAGATGAAAATGCCATCGTTTTTTGAGTTTTTTGAGTTTCCCTTCGGGAAAAGGAAAAATGCAAGGCACTTAAAAGCATGGGGCATATCTACATCCACTGAACCCAAAATTAAAGGAAAAAATCAAACTTGAATATTTAAAACCCCCAAGCAAGGGGCACAACTTCTTTCAAGCTGTCCCAAAGGGGCCCAAAGGGATTCTCTGTTCAGAAACTCAGCTTGTATGATGTACAAAAATTTGCGAACATGAGTCCTAGCAGCCTTCACGCTTTTGAAAAAACACAAGTTATGTTATAATTGCCTCATTCCATTTTTCCCATTAAACATGAGTGTTTTTACACATCGCTGCCACACTTGTAATAAAAAGGGATCACACCATGCTACACTTGATTTTTCTGACATCGCAACCACCTTTTTGATAACAGTGTGCAATCCCCACAAGCTTCAAATCAAGAAGTTCAATTTTGCCGCTAACAAACTTACTGTACCTTCAACGATAAGGGTTTTAATCTCAGGGGTTTTTTAGGAACAGCGGTTTGGGAACCCCGGAAAAAAAAAGTTTTGGGCAAAAATTTTTATTTTCCCGGCCAAAAACTTGATTTGCCTCTAAAGGGAAAAAATTTGTCACGGGGAAAAATTTTGTTTCAAAAAACTACAAATGAAGAAATCAAAAAAAAGAAAATTCCCAAACCAAGGGATAAACGAGGGTTTTTGCTGAAACTTTCCCCCCACAGTTTCGAAACTTGAAATCCCGGGGCAGCGATTATTTCCCACTACAAAAAACTGTGCGGTTTTTTTCCCCCCATAACCCGGGCCCCAATGCCTCTACTTTTATTTAATTTCGATGTTTGGGGAATTCCTAAAAGAATTATTTGGCTGATGAAAAAGTTCAACCAACCTGGTCCTATTGATCTTCTCATAGGAGAAAAACGTCTTCTATGAAACCTTGCACCCCGAGAAAATGACACAAAATGGAAATTACCCAGTATTTCAAAACATGAACTTGGGCTGGACTATTTCTGGCCCCCCCCCAAAAACCTATCAATTTTTTCAGCTCAATCAAAACCCAAACCCCTTCACTTTTTGCGAAAACAGGTTCCCCAGAAAATCAATTCCCAAAGCTTCTGGGAAATGAAACTAAAATTTTCCTCGATCAACCCGTTATGTCTCCCGGGGGAACGGACAGTGCGAGAAACACTTCTCTGAAAAAAACTACTCCCAAAACCTTTGGGAAAATTTTGTTTTCAAAATTCCCCAAAAAAAGATTGATCCAAAAAAATTTTTTTGGAAATTTCCCAAATTTCAGGAGAACGTCGACTCAAACAAAATTTAAAAGGTCTAGCCAAAAAACCTGATCAAAAACCAAAACCAAAACCTTTTATGGATGAGTATCAAAAAAAGGAACCTGGATCAATAAAAAGGGTTTCTGTTGAAAAAAAAGAGGCTTGCTATTATCTTCCACCACCCGTTTTTTAAGGGCTTCTACTACTACATTTCCGGTGTGTTTGATGCAATGCTTTAAATCCCCCAAAAGGAATTCATTAAATGATATCTTTTCATACAGGGCCTACTGTCCAAAAAAGATTTTCATTTTCCCTTTTGCTACGATTCCAACCACAACATAGGAATTGGTTTTTCGGGGCGTTGCTAAAAAGTACAGACAAATTTTTTGGGGCCCCTCCCGAAGACCAAAAACTGCAAAAAAAAATTTTTTGGGGAAAAATTTTCCTTTAAAAGAATTGCAGACATTTAAGCTCAAAACGGTTACTTATGGAACCTCAAGTGCTCCATTTTTTGCAACAAGATGCCTTTAAAAAAGGTGGCCCTTTGATTTTAAAGAAAAAGTGCTCCCAAAGCGCTAAGATAATCAAGGGAAAACTTCTTTATTTAAAATGGGTTTACGGCTGCTTTAACGGGTTTAAAAAAGCCCCAAAAAATATTTAAAACAGAAGTCTCTAATTTTCTCAGCAAGGTGTTTTTCCGTTTTCGGAAAAAGGGCCTCCCCCCTAAAAAGAAATTTTGCAAAGATTCCAAAGAACTGCAAGAAAAACAAAGGACTGCTCTCTCTAACGTAAGAAAAAAATAAGTACACTAGGGAAATTTAATTTTGGGGCCCCAAGTCTGATCAACTTTTCAAGTTAAAAAAGTGGGAAAACTTCTTTCTCCTTGGGGTTACTCAAATCATAAAGATATTCTTCGTCTACATGACAAAAAAAAAGTGTATTGTCTTTCTATTGCCCCGATATTGATCCTTTTTGGTCCCAGTCAGTCCCCCTTGTAATTGTTACAAAAATTCATGCAATCCCCCGTGGCAAAAAGGACTAGGAGGGGTGACCCACTTGCAGGGGAAAACGCAAGCAGAATTTGGGCCCAACAAAAACCCTTTTTGAACAAATTCCCATTGGGTCGTGACATCAATACCCACGCAAGTACTCAGGTTTTGATTTTTCCCACAAATGCCTCGTGGAAAATTACAAATTGAAAAACGGGTGGTAACCCCCCGGGATGTCCATTTTACGGCCCCTTGGGCTTTTCAAATCCATGGCTTTTGCGACAGCCGTGAACGGGCTTATGGTGCATGCCTCTATGTACCCGGGGTCATATTTCCACAGGGGTGAAAATGCATTAAAAATTTTGTGTTCAAAGTCCCAATAGCACCCGTTAAGAGAAAAATTTTACCTAGATTGGAGTTTGTGTGGGGCTCTCCTTCCCAGCTCATTAGTGACAAGGCAATCCCCGCACTAAATCCCACTTTTTTAGTGAAACCATCCTGTGGCCCGACTCCCCATTGGTATTTTTCCCTGGCTTTTAGGCAGTTCATCAAGATGGGAAAAGTTTGTAGAGGGAAAACCGGTTGCTACCATCCAAGAAAAAAAGCTAGTGCCAAAGGAAAAAATGTGGGCCCTCTGATGTAATCCAGCGATCTCGTGTCCAGAGGGGTCGACGCCCCTACCCTAAGTCTGTGAACTTTTTGGTTTGGGGGACGGAAACCCGAATGGCTTTAAATTTAAAAACCCTCTTTTTGGCCCCAAACTAGATATCAACCTTGGCCGGGCTCCTGACAGGCAGAAAACCAAAAAAAGCTTTTGTTGCGACAAGAACAGTGCCAAGGACTGGACACAAAGGTACTCTAAACTGACCAAAAAAAGGGTTGAGTTTTGCCATTGCAGAAATTCATCAAGAAAAACCAATTTTGCCCAAGGGGAAAACGGAAACTTTCAGCGCTCTCAGCCAAAGAGATGGAAGGACAGCCTTCTAACCCTGTGTTTAAAATTTTTACAATCTATTTCATTTAAAAAGGAACTAGAAGTTTTATCTAACAATCCCCCAAAACCCTTTTTGCCCAAAAAAGTAAAGTTAAAAAATTTGACTCCATTATAGATCAGCATGGGTCCCACGAAATTGGCCCGGGCGACTCCAAAAAACATCCCCTTCCCCCATGATGGGAAATTTACCAATTGGGTCCCTTTAAACCCGCAGACCTCATCTCACCAAAACCCCCTCCCCGAACAACGAACACATCAAGTTACTACAAAGCTGGACCACAAAAATGCTGACTTTCAAACCCCCCCAGAGATTTTGGGGTCCCCCTTTGATCAAAAAACGGGGGGAAAAAATGATTTATCGGTGCCCAAAGGGGCTTCCGACTTTAAAGGGACAAGCTTTCCCGCCCGTTAATGGGGGAAATACCAAACAAAAGAGAAAACCAAACCCCCTCGACCGTTTCGCAATTTGGTTTTTGATTATGCTGGACCGTCACTTTTAAAATTTGGGGAAACCTCGAAACCCGGGCCAAAAACAAAGGGAAAAATAAACCTTTTTTTATGTCTAGCGACCACGGCTGTTCCTTTTGAAGTTTTTTACAAAAACCCAACAACCCGAAAATTTCGTTCCTAGCGGCCCAAGGCGATTCAAATTTCTTGCTGAGGCAAACCCTTCGGGAAAACAAATTATAAAAGGAACCAATTTTCAAAAGGGGCTGCCCCCAAAAATCCATGGGTTTTCACCCCAAAACTTTAAGGAAAAAAACCATAATTGTCAGGTGCAAGACATCCTCTCACAAAAACAAAATTTTAATTGGGTATTTTTTTCCGCCCCATGCAAACCCCCACCCCTTTTGGTGGCCCAGGGAGGGGAGCATTTAAATCCCCAAAGAAGGAAAAATTTAAAAAGGGTTATGGGACAAGGGGCCCTGAAATTTCGAAAAGGGTTGCACCTTGCTAAATCAGGGGGAGGGGCCCGTATGAAATCCCCTCCACTTTGTACAGTATTCTAACGATTCCCCCATGATTTAAATTACCTCTCTCCTGGACATTTCCTAATTGGGGAAAACCCTTTTACACAAATCCCCTCTGTTTACCCTTTTTGAACAAGTTTTTTAAAAAGGTTACCCGGGGCAGCAGGGGCAGCAACAGCTTTCAGCAGTTCTGGGGACGATTTGGGGCCAAGACCCATCTACAAGAGATGCAGCAGCTCGGCGCTGGGGGCGACACACTGCCGAACGTAAAAACCTGGTGCGTGGTTTTCTCCTGAAGGAAGACAACGTTCCTCCATTTCCCGTGGGGGCTAGGAGTTATTTTTCAGACACCCCACAAAGGACGTGACACATCGTGCGGGGAAATGTCGGTTAAAAAACCCCTCATGGGGAAACTTCAAACGGCCCCTAATTTAAAAATGTGCCTACTACCCCCGGGGTTTAAAACAGCGTTGGGAAATTTCCCCCTTTCAAGGGGGGGCCGGTATGTTAGTCCCTTTCCCTTTTTATTTATTTTTGTTTGTTATTTGCTTCCAACTGGCAGTGTACTTTATTTACAAATCATTTTTGTTCTTATTTACATTGTTGACTTTGTTTCCAATTTTCGCAGGCCTATGGCCTCTAGTAATTTCTCTCTTAATAAATATTTCAATTCACAATCTTTAAAGTTTTTTATAAGTTTATTTATTATGTATAACTAGCAACAGCAACATCTACGGTGCCTATGATTTATACAGTCTTACCAGAGACACGTTATGGCCATTCGTGCACAGTAAGTGAGCGCAAGTTCGTGAGTGTGGGTGAGTTTGTGAGTGTGAGAGTGCGTAAGTGCATGTGAGGGTGAGTTTGTTGAGTGTGAGTGTGCGTAAGTGCATGTGAGGGTGAGTTTGTGAGTGTGAGTGTGCGTAAGGGGCATGTGAGGGTGAGTTTGTGAGTGTGAGTGTGCGTAAGTGCATGTGAGGGTGAGTTTGTGAGTGTGAGTGTGCGTAAGTGCATGTTTGTGCGTAAGTGAGCGCAAGTTCGTGAGTGTGCGTGTGCGTGTGCGTGTGCGTGTGCGTGTGCGTGTGCGTGTGCGTGAGTACGTATCTGTTTTGTGGGTGCTCGTGTGTGTATGTGTGTAGGTCTATGTCACAGTATGTCTCCATGTAACATGCATTGTTTGCTATACTATCTGATTCTGATTGAAGTATAGATGAGAGTCAAGGTGTCTCGCTCTATACTGCAGGAGCGCGCAGTGCAGAACTTAGCTACACTTACTTATTATTGATTTTATATGCATATTATTTACTTAACGAAAAAAAGTGCCATAAAATATATATAATTCAATTAATTGGTTAAATGTGCAAACTGGTTCGTGTGATTCCTAAAGACAAGTATACATTTGTTTACAATCAAAACAGTTGGAAGAATGAAGATGCTGCTCTAACGAAAGCGAAACGTTGAGATGTGTTACCCAAAACAACACAAGGAAATGATTAATATTTAATTAACGTTGAAACACAAATCATTTTAGTAAGTTTCTTCTTCTATGAGCATAAGTTTATGTACACGGTTCGTTGGTCATGTGGTTCAAGGGTTCGATTCCCGCTATAGACAGTTGTTTTTGACTTCTGATGTGAACTCAAGTCATCAGTTCTTGGCTTAGGAATTTGCAAACGGTGACTGTGGAGCAGTCCTAGCAACGAAGCAAGGTTGTTCCTAATTTGCCTTGTTTTTTATTCTTGCGCTGTTTGTGGGTGGAATCGTGTCCAGCTTGATTGATCGGTGTTTCCTACTTAAATATGCCGGTCTCTAATTGGTCATTGTTCGCTCATCGATGGTGTTGGCGCATACAGGGTTGGCTTGGTCGCTTTCAATTTTACCTACTGAAAATCAGTAGTGTGACTGCGTGGGTAGACTCTCAATATGAATTAAATTTATTTTTATTAATTGATGTTTGACTTGATTCATTGCGTATGCAAATGTTATTTATGTGCTACTTCTTCAGTGCGAACGAGTTGGTTCTAGCTAGAAGACAGCGGAAGGTGGATTGTAGGCGGCTATCAGGCGCACAGGAAGACGTTGCGTTGCGTTGCGTTGCGTTGAGCTAGAGACAGGTTGTGAGAATGTCCTGGCATGACGTCAAGCCCTGGTGAACACACCACGTACAAGCCGTTCACGATAAGACAAAGAACCATTCCAAGAAACATACTAGGTGATGATGGTAAAATAATCCACTGGATAGAGAGAACTTTGAAGATGAATGAATGCACTACACTTCAATCCAACAAGGATGATACAGTATTTTTGGGGGGGGGGTGTAGTTTGCCATTGAGGAAACTATAACTTAGACCCCCTTTTTGAATGGTTCCTCATATCTAGGAAAGTTTCGGTGTGCAAAATCCTGAACTTGGGTGCAAATTGTGCAAAATTATGGACATGTTTTTGAGACGACATGGTCTGGTGATTTATGTAACCATGTTTTTGGTGACCCTGAATAACAGGGGGAATGCATGGGTTATTTTCACAAAAGCAGAGGATATTACATTTTCCCCCCCCCCCCGCGGGAAACCTGCCTATGGTGCAATGCATGTCCCTCTTCAGGGGCGTCGCCAGGATTTTAATTCGGGGTTTGGGGGTGGGAGTGAATTTCGGGGTTTAAATTTAGAAATTGGTAGAACTGCCCACGAAACTATCATTCAGGAATAGTACGTATCCTGGTACAATGGGGGTTTGGGGGGGATGCCCAGAAATGTTTTGTTTCTTTAACATTGCAAATAGCGACATTTCACTATAGTGCTTTTGCCGGTAATTTATAAAATTGTGAAGATCCACATATTGTCACTTTACAAAATCTTGCCTTATGTAGGACCTACATTAAGTATGTCACATAGTGCATAGTGCTATTCAGTATTATAATAACCCCTTTATCAGACACCCTGATCCCCCTCCTCGCGACGCTTTTGCCCCTCTTCAGGTGTAAAACCATTAACTAATAGTGGAGTTAGGACAACTGTGAAGGGATGTCCGAGGGCTGTTTAAGAAGACTAAATCCCTCTTAACTCTCTTGACTCAGGCTCTATTAAAAACATTTAGTCAGGATTAATGGTCTCAACCGGATTTGGATTTGAACTTGAACCCAAGACCTTAGGAATCAGATTCGGCCACTTAACGCTCGAGCCATTGAGCCAACACTGTCGGTTGAGGTGGTATTATTGAACCTAACACAGCAAGAGATCAACGAATGGTTTGTTAATCGTCTTCGACAATATGTTGTTCAAGTAGCTTCTCTTTCTTATTGGACCGTAGGTACTCATATTTGCGAAGAAAATGAAAATCGAACCAACATTTACCTGCCATCGCCTTCTAACAAACATTTCTTTAAATTAGGCAATTATTGAGTCACAAATTTGACGGATGTCCTTTGAAGCTTGAATGGCATTGCATTTACAATAACATACAATATACCCTCACATACATACATTAGCTCATCTATATTCATCACATTTCTCTCAGTCTGTTTGTCCGTTTGTTTGTCCGTACGTCCGTCATACTTTGTGCGTTTAGATGATATGAATGTTTTGGTGATCCTGGGGTTCAGATCATTATTATCATTATCATCATTCTTTATTTAGCAAATAAAGCTATTTAAATACAACAAATTAAAAGATAAAAAATATTAATTTACAATACCAAATTTACAAATTAACAATATGATAAATTGACATAGTTAACAAATTTCACCAAATTCACCAAAGTAACAAATTAACAAAACACCAAATTTGCAAATAATTATCAAAGTGATAAATTTACAAATTTCACAAATACCACAAAATAAGTTACTCAAATTGTAAATTAAGAAAATAATAAATTAACAAAATTAACAAATTCATCAAATTTACCAATCAACAAAATATCAAAATATTTTAATAAAAAAATGACAAATTTGGTGTGATAATGGGTGTGGCTATCTTTATCCAAAAGAGAAATGCATTTTTAAACGCGGCATCTACCCCAAGAGAAAAAATGCGATTTTTTTTTAATGATGAATTCTCCGATATGCTTTCTAAAATATCTTTAAAACAGTAGTTTTAAAATAATAACATCATAAATAGTCTTTTGAGAAGACCAAAACTATTTTTGAACATTATTCTTCGTCCATGTATTTATAATTTGAATATTGCGGCTTTTTTAAGCACTTTGTGGATAATTTTATCAATTGATGGGTTCGATTGCCGATATTTTTACCCTAGTTCACACTTACCCGTGACTAGAGGACATGTGATATTTCGATTGTTTGCGTTTTCCGGTAGGCTGAGGTTAAATGTACCGGAAAATACAAAAATTCGTACAATACAAGATTTTTAAGTAACACATTTCTAAATATCACATGTCCTTGTGATATTTTGTAAGGTAAAAATATCAGCCATCCAACTCCTATAATTCTTTATAAAATGATCAATCAATCATGATCAATGATCACCAATGATAAAAATGATCAAAAATAGATATTGTCTTCTTCTTAATGATGTTATTTCTAAAAAAATACAGTTTTAATGTTATTATGGAAAAAAAAAATCGTGCCTGCATTCGACAGATGACAAATGACGATGAAGGACGATTACAAAAACTCATGCTTTATGCGGGATTCGAACCCACATCCTCGTAGAACCATACACTTCGAACCAGCGTTCTAATCGTATGTAAACATCGCTTCATTGACAAACCGTTGGATATTTCAGTTCGCATACGCGAGCTTACCTAAAACAATCATACCATAACGTAGACTAAATAGTTTGCCCTTTAAACCCCTTCAAACAGACTTCAACAAACACACAAGTTGACCACATGAACTATTTCAATTAAGCTTGATGTCACACGATCTATAAACACAGATCGCATGTTGTATTGCTTTTGTGACTGTAATATTAGTACAGTGGACAATAACATGCCCTGCACTTTTCAGCAATTGATTGTCAAAGAACACGGCATCATATTATAGAAACCTGTTATTTTCACATTTTGATAACAAGTAGGTGTACAGTTGTTGTATAGACGTAATAGCAGGTTTGAAGTTTGGACAGTATTTCTCACTCTCATGTAAACATGACCGTATTGGAGTAGGTTACATCAGAATCACACGGTTGCATGAAAGAACCTATAACATAGGCGACGTGCAGTCCGTCTGAAATTCAGCTGAAACTCGGCCCCAATTCACAATCTACACATTTTTTTGTATTCGACTCACGATATTATGTGCAAAAACGTGATAATATGTAGCTTTTCGCAATCCTGTTGAAGGGTTTTTAAACAATGGCAAACTTCAAAAAAAGATTTAAAATTTTAAACGATTAAACGATTAAAATTCACACAAGCTCTAGGATAAGCGAATAAAGTTGTTTGGGTAAAATGTTAAACTGATGAAATAAAAATGTTTTGGCCGTTATTAAAGGTTTCTTACATTTTAATGCCACTCCGTACCCGGCGCCTCCACCAAAGTACTAACTTCTTGCCGTCACTTCGTACGTCCGGCGCCTCCACCAAAGTGCTAACTTCTTGCCGACACATCGTACCCGGCGCCTCCACCAAAGTGCAAACTTCTTGCCACACTTCGTACCCGGCGCCTCCACCAAAGTGCTAACTTCTTGCCACCACTTCGTACCCGGCGCCTCCACCAAAGCGCTAACTTCTTGCCGACACTTCGTAACCGGCGCCTCCACCAAAGTACGAACTTCTTGCCGCCACTTTATATTTGGCGCCCACAACTAATAATTACTTCCTTCCCCCAGGGTGCCAAGTTGTGTCAAGAAGTGCCGGGAATAACAATAAATTGAGGTAATATCAGCCTAGTTTACATATTAACCAAAATCACGATAAATCTACTTTACAGAATAATAGTAACTTTTTATAAGTTAGGATCTTCTTTGTTATGTGTGTGGTTATATGTTCAAATATAATTTTAAATCTTAGTCTGTCACTGTGATTTGGTCTTTGTCAGTAAAAAAAACAATGAACACTAAGAAATAATAACTTACCACAAGAATTAGATATTCTGAATGAGGCATACACTATATTTTCTCTTAAGGCTATTCCACCGCGTTTTTCTATTTTCCAAAATATGCTCCTTCGTCAAAATATAGTGAATGGCTTTGAAACATGGCTATTTTAGAAAATCAAAAATATTTTTTTCAAATTTTTCTGATCCGGTACACGGCCAATATAGCCACCTCAAAATTATTTCCAACTTCAATTCGCCAAGGCACACCATTCAACGTAGGGTGTTGTGTTTTTGTGACATTAATTTTTAACTGTTTTTCTATGGACTGACTGAGAGAAAAAAGATCTTTTTAAACAATTGTCTTTCCTGCGAATTTTTTCGTTTGGCGGTATTTTTTACCGATTTGTACCGCCAAACGAAAAAATTCGCAGGAAAGACAATTGTTAAAATAAATCTCTTTCCTCTCAGTCAGTCTATAGAAAAACAGTTGAAAATTAATGTCACAAAAACAAACCCCCTACGTTGAATGGTGTGCCTTGGCGAATTGAAGTTGGAAATTATTTTGAGGTGGCTATATTGGCCGTGTACCGGATCAGAAAAATTTGAAAAAAATATTTTTGATTTTCTAAAATAGCCAGGTTTGAAAGCCATTAACTATGTTTTGACTTGGTAGCATATTTTGGAAAATAGAAAAACGCGGTCGAATAGCCTTAACAAACAACCTAACTTTGATTTTTTTTATATCGAGTAAAAGTCAAACTTTTAGTTTTGTAACTTGTTTACTAACCAAAATAAGTCCTTTTAAAGTAAATACATATAGAGAGAGTATAAAGATTATATTATGCTCATGATTTGTGTAATAAATAATATATGATAATGCTTTAATAAATTGGTCATTAATCAGCGAAAAGCAATTAAAAATTCTAATTTTTAACGAAAAGTGCACCATGTTTTTCAACGGTAGTCAGTGGTTTTTGGCTTCGCCTCGTAGCGTTCGACTCAATGAACGTAGGTTCTTATGCCGATGTAATTGTTCGACTATGATGTTCATGATACTGATATTTTTTCATACGGTGTATAAGAGTACAATAATTGTTTAATTAGAGACGTTATGAAACAAACTCATAAGTGACTAAACCTCAAAAGACTAGGTCTAAAGGGATCGTAAAAATGGATATAAATTCAACGATTACACTTGACTGAATAAATGTATCAATTGTTGCGACTTTCATCCCTAGCTAATGAACCCCTAACACCGTAACATCCCCTGCATGGCGCGTGCTCATCTCATCAACCCCCATTGTATGCTGGCTGTGAGTCAGTGGGCGCAAGACGGCGCGGGAGGCAGAGGAAGGTTGATTGTCGCCGCGTGGCGAGACGCGCGCGTGTGTGTAAGGGGGATTCACGCAGACTTCAAGGTTAGGCCGGACGGAAGGACGCTGACAAACTAGCCTGGTTACCAGCCCACAGTGGGCGCAAGACGGCGCGGGAGGCAGAGGAAGGTTGATTGTAGCCGCGTGGCGAGACGCGCGCGTGTGTGTAAGGGGGATTCACGCAGACTTCAAGGTTAGGCCGGACGGAAGGACGCTGACAAACTAGCCATGGTTACTAGCCCACCACCGACCCAAGTCAGCACATTATCTAACTTAAGCAGTTTTTAACTTTATTTAATCATTTTCGGGTATTATCTTCATTTTTTTTACAAAACAACGTCTCAGAAGTCAAAAGCCATTTTGAATAGGAAATAATATTGTAATAAATAAGAATTAGTTTTATATTACCTTGATTTGACCATGTTTTTATTGTAAATAATTTGTCTTCCTTGGGTATTGTCTTTGATTGTTTTAATGTGTTTTTGATATTATGATTTTTGTTAATTTTTGTTTTTTGTTTAGAGGGTTAAACTGATGGCGGAAATAGTTTTTTTTTAAATTAAAGAGTTGTATCTACTAGTGTTTAAAATACTAGGAAAACGCTAAAGTCCCGCCGCGTTGATGGATGAGCTTTTTAAAGTTTTTATTTTGCGTGAGATATCTTTACTTTTGCAAGTGCTTTGTTTTGCTGCCTACGCATTGTAGGTGATTGTTGTCAAGTTTCTATTGTTACTTGTCAATTAGTTTTATTTACCGTAAAAAAGTTATATTAAAAGCTTTATTTCTATGGATTCTGGCTAACTTTTTCAACTTTTTCTTTCAAAAGGTACTACATCACCATACTACATCACCATAACCTTAATGTCCATGTATAATATGAACGTTGTAGCCCCACCCGTTTGGTCAGAATTGGCCCAAATGGCACGAAAATATCGCACAAAAAATCAAAAAACTTATATTAAAAGCTTTATTTCTATAGATTCTGGCTAACTTTATTTAACTTTTTCTTTCATAAAGCAATACATCGCCATTACCTTAATGTCCACGTGAAATATGAACGTTGTAGCCCACCCGTTTGGTCAGAATCGGCCCAAATGTCACGAAAATATCGCACTAAAAATCGAAAAAAATCGTAAAAGTACGATATTCATGAGAAATATTTCTTCGATTGTACCCAAAAACGTAGCAAGTCTAAGTTCAAAGATTTCGAAGGTCCTGTCAAATTTTCATCAAGATCGCATATGCCGTTTGCCCGGTAGAGAGCGAACAAACAGACGGAAAAACAAAACAAAACAAAAAAAAAAAAAAAAAACACCAGAGCTAAATTTTTTGGGGGGTCGGTGAAATTGAAGTCTTCGCTTCGCTCATCCAATTAAGTTGTGAACTTAATATGACATTTTTAGAACAATGTATAAGACATATTTTAATGCGATTTTTGCCCTACCACATGCACTGAAGTGTCTCACTGTGGAGCCATCATAGCCAATGACAAACTTATTATTTTATTTTAAGATTTCATATTTAGAGAAACATTCCAATGTTATGAAATTGATTACCATCGAGCAGTTTGATTGGTCGAGTAATGGCTTATCCATACATTTTGGTGCATTTTATTGTAGATATTTAATTAATACACCCAGAATTCGGAAGTTCCTGAACTGTTAATTTTTCAGGAGCAGTTTCTGGGCTCTTTGTTAAATTGCTTTGTTGACATATTTTCATTTGGTGATGTCTAATAGAATGACTTAATGTTAAAAATGGCTGCGTTATTTTTGGATAGAACCTATAGAACTCATAAAACAAAATTATTCTTTCTTTTGTCCGTCAAATTAAAATAAAGACTACAGATTTCGCAAAAAGAATCAGTCACTAAATATTTATCTGCAACCACTTCGATAATCGACTACTTGCATCCATAAGTCCTGATCTTGACTCAACTATCTTAATTTAAGATCGGATAATAATTATTATCTGTAATTTAATTGACATTGTATGATCATTTTGCCCGACAGAGTTTTATTGACATATTTAGTAAAGGAATGTATTTATTAATTAATTGGCCATACGAGCAACTGCATATAGTTGACCAACTTCATATGTAAAAATATTTGATATCCAAATGATATCCAAGTTGTATCCATCCATATTGTATCGTAATAGTATCTTCCAGATGTTTCTATTATGATTGTATTAGATGTTTCAGAATCTTACCATATTGACACGAAAATAGATACGAAATGGATACTAAGAAATTTATCTAAAATATCCATTTAATATAATTTGAATGTTTGGATTAGATTTTTATATGAATGCATTTTGTTCCTCCAATGTACACATCACACTTTTTGAGCATGTTGATTGTTGGTAAAAATACATATAAATAATGAGACGCCTATAGAAAGTAGCATTTATACCTGGTTTGTTATGCACTTGGTGAGCCCTAGCTGCAATCTCTCTAGCTAACAGCTTCGCGTAACGATTGATTGAACCCCTTCAGATCTATCAACCTAATTCAAGCAACTACACGCGGCTCAATCGATGTTTATAGCTCCACTCATCTCCTACACGATCTCAAATCACTCCGCAAACAATGCACTATTTTTTAGCCCAGTTTAAAGATGGCATTACCTCTAGTTCTCCAGCAGAGTCAAACTGACCCAGATAGCGCGCGACTATAATTCTCTTCTGGCTTGTCATTAGGTTGGGGGCATTGATTGAGGCAGACTGTGGTTAGAATAGGGTCGGCAGCTCTAATGACAATCTTTATCGTCTCCGACAGTTGGCAACCTTGTACTTGTAGTAGTAGCCACCTCAACAGTTGGGCACCATGGTGACCTATTTGTCTATGCAGCATCTGCGATGGGCAACTGCTGTGTCTCTACGCTAAAAATACCATTTAAAAAAAAAATGTGGGAAACCTGCTTAGGGTGCATTGATTATGCTTCTCATCAGGTGTCTATAAAGGTATGTTGCGGATGGGATAGGGCAATTGTGAAGGGACGTCCGAGGGCTTTTTAAGAGGACTCAATCCCTTGCATTCGCATTAACGATTTAGGAAAGCCTTGGAAAACCTTCAGTCAAGATTGCCGGACTCGACGCGATTTGAACCCGGGACCTCCCGAGTCAAGTCGAGCGCTTAATGCTCGAGCCAACACTGATGGTGCGCTAAAAACACTTGGTTTAATAAGGATGACCGCATAAGTTTTACACTGTGTTAACCTGTTCTGGTGACTACCTAGGTTTTTAGGGTTTAAGGTAATTGTGAAGAGAATGTCCAAGGGCTATTTAATAGGATTCAATCCCATCATTCGCCTGAAGATAACCACGGAAAAACTTAGTTAAGTTCCAAACTAATGATTGTTTTGAAATTGCTTCGGTGATTCAACGCTTGAAATAAAATAATAAGGAAATTTTCCACATATCTTGTAGAAAATTTAATTGTTAAATACTAAATCCGTATAACATTATTTTTGGATAAAATCGTCCGAAGCGTATGACTCTACGAGGATTTGGGTTTGAATCTCGTATAAGGCTGTTTTTTTCTGAATTCGTCCTTCACCCTTCATCGTCATCTATCATCGTCTCGAATAGCCTTGTGTGTATTTATCACAGATTGTAAGATGATTTTTGTAGCAGATAACTAAATTGTCATATTTGAAAATGAAAAATCTTAATTCTCAATTTGAATGTGATTTACTTTTAAACACCTGTATATATGATCAAATGAAAGAATTTACTTCCAAGAAACTAGAATTTGTCTGTGTGTTTAGTAGTTTGTTTGGACTGTGTTCAGGTTTAAACACTAGAACATTTTTATGTCATACGAAACTACTTGTACAACCAATAGAACATGCAAGTTAATGTAGCGTTCCGCGCATAGCCACACAATGTTGCCTACACACACTTTGCATATTACGAACATGGATTCTGTCTGTAAAAGTGAGCATTGTGGTTGGAACATTTAAATTCAAATGTTTATTCTCATGGAGTATTGTTTCATTATATTATAGAAAAAATAAAACTTTTGTAATATATGCTTGGGTGACCACTGTAAGATGGTTGCTGTTTTAACATTACAAGTCTCTTTGGTTCAAATGAGAAGGAATGTGGTTTTCTTTTACATACAGTACAATGTAATGTTAGTTTTATTTAAAAAATATATTTACAACAATTTCCAGATTTTCTTACGACGCAGATACCCCATAACTTTTTAAAAACAAAATGGAGACAAGAAAACCAAAAGATAATATGAAATTGACCACTATAGGCAAGTCAGTGTCATATAGACACTTTTGTGTGATTAGGCTATGTCCTTTTATTCTTGTCGCCATCAATATGCTCTGTATATGGTCTTATAACTTTACGTTAAATTGAAATAAATAATAATACTAATCATAATTAAATCAAAGTTGTAAGAGTTTCGGGTTATTTCGCCGCGTCGCGAGTAAACATTATACATACCTCGAAGTTTCGTTACCTCTGTGGGTAACATATTCATGAGAACTGAGGCTGATTAGTTTGTTTTAGCCTCAGCCGATATATTAGCAACTTTTTGGGAGCCATTCTGTTTAGTGACACTAGGCTGATAGTTTTAGTAGTATTGCTAGAGTACTATTGTAAGAAACATTTAATAACATGAATTAAAAATACAATAAACTTGGCAACTAGTTTATCTGTAATTGGTTTTGTATGTTAAAATTATCTTTATTTATTTTATGAAGAAGGAATTTTATAGATGAAAAATAATTAACCGAAATTTCGTTGCTCTGATACATTTTGGTTATATATACTTAGAGATTCGTGGTGTATTTGAGCTACAAAACTCTATTTATTTACTTGAACTTTGATTGCTCTAGTCCTACATTATTTTATATAATATATTTTTATAATATAAGTTTGTCATAATTTTAAAATAAGTTTTTAAATGTGGACATATAATATGCTACAAAATGCTATAAAATGACATTTGAAAAGGTTTTATACACGTATATCTAGTTTTAAGTAATGGTAATAAATTCATAATCCCTATAATTGCGTATAAATATGGAAATACGAATACATAGTATAGCAAAGTTGAGTAGATACCTATATTATTTTAGTAAGTGACAGTTACGAAATGTTGTCTTGGTTGGTGGCTGGTGATTATCAGGCGGTCCCGTCTTAAAGACAGCCCCGCGACCACTTGGCGTCACAAGTCTTAATTCTTGGATGCACCGCTACCATATTAATATTTAATAGCCACTCTTGCAAGAGGTTCTTTCAAGAAATTCACATTAAAACCAAATTCTTTCTTACTTAAAATCAACCTAAAAATATAAAAGCCCACTTGGAAGTTCAATATTAATGAAGTCTATCAGTCTATGAGCCAAATTGACAACAAATTCTAACGGATGTTGAATTATTCAAAATATCTAAACCATGTTGAAGACCCAAAACCGTTTACCATGTTTATCGACAATAAGAGTATTTTTCCAAGATATAGGCCAAGTGTTCGGAAAATTGCGGCAAGTATAATGCCAGTCATTATTCTTTTTATAGTTTTTATGAAGTCTAGGGCCAATATAGTAGTAATGACACCTAACAACCTAGCTGCGCACCAACCAACCAACCGACGCTGAAGTAAGGGCCTACCAATGGTAATAACATCGGTAATTGCACGCTACATCTGTCTGGTATAGTGGATGGGTAATTGGTATTGAATTACCCGAAAAGTGGCAGGTTTTGTTTTGAATGGCTCTCCCCCGTCTGATTACGGGAAGGGGTAAAGGGGGGAAGGGGGGCAGGAGGTGTCATTAGTGTGTCCCATTATGTCCCCAATTATTGTCGTTTGGACTCTGTGGGGTCGGCAGGACTAGTACCATCGTGTCCACAGTTCTGGCTGCACTGCATGGCGAACCTCTGGTGTTTTAACATTACTCTCTTCTCTTGTGTCGGGATTTCTAGGTTATGTGTGTCTGTGACGTGACATTCACACACGCGTGTTATTATCCACTAGCTCGAAGCACGTTTAGATGTCAACACTTTAAACACAGATACTCGTAATATCTCAGAACACACAATTCACTTATTCTAAACAACTAATTTTTTTTAATTGTACCTACAAACATATTTACAACATTAATTAAAATAATTTCATGACAATACGTAAGGGATATTTTAAACGTTATACAAGAGAGTTCGGTGACGTCTGATATTCTAGGTTATTGACACGTTCTTTGCATGACGCGCTCTTAGTTTTTGTCGCCTGCGAGACAACGACGTGTGTGTACGGACAGAGTACCGGGGGGCTAGGCGAACATTATAAACCCATTAGAGACGAGACAGTGGTGAGGTGTCATCATGCAGAGTGCGACATTTACAAGTTTCGGATCCACCGAAGAAAATACTGCGTGCTGTGGTGTTGGTTGTGTTGTGTTGATTCAGTGGAGAAAATAAAGGTTTGGCGTGAGAAAATGTGTTGAGTGTTTTTACAAAAATGTTTTCATCATTCCAAGAAATATTGATATTGGTTTTAATGGAATAGCAATACAAGAAAATGGTGAGAATCTTAAGCGTCTACAGAATGCGTTTAGATTATTTTATTAATTATTAAAAGAGTTGGGGTGAGATGGGATGCCTGCGGCTGTTTCCTATTGGATGACTCACCGATTGTTGTTGGTTTAGTAAAGTAAGCTTCTGGGTGTGTTTGTTTGTCGATATAAATTAATTATTTCTCGATTTGGATAGTCGGGAAACACTCCCGTAGGTGGAATTGTTAATATTTAATACAATCCAGAAAATATATTACAGTGTAATGCAACTGCAATGGGGGGCATGAAGCATTTTAAATGTAAACTGTATATTATTATTATTCTGTAATGCTTTATAGAAACCCATAAATTAAAATAAATTAAAACATAAAAAAAAGTTAAATAGGGGGTTACCGTCTCGGCGGTCTAGTTGGCTAAGGCGTCCACCCGGAAAGTGGGAGACTCGGGTTCGAATCCCGATCGGGATGGATTTTGTATTTTCCGGATTGTATTAAATATTATAAATAAATATTTCAATATTTTTTTAATTCACTCGTACGTTAAAGTAGTTTCATCCTTCATAGTTACTTACAAATTAGTTATTATTAACTGGCACAGTTATTGAAACTTAAAATGTTGACCGACTTGAACAAAAATTGGAATGTAATAAAACATAAGCTACAGTTCTACCAACCACAAAACAATTATTTCTTAACAAACATTAATTTCAAAAAATTAAAATATAAAATTCTTCCAAATAATTTATTCCTACTACCGGAGTGTTTGCCGATTATATAATAGTTAAATCGAAAATTATAAACCATCTTCTGGTGTTCTTAGAATTTATAACCAATCCATCTTATATCCTCAATGCATATACAAATTATACACACGAATACATATATTTAATTTAACGAATTAACTTTAAATACAATAAATACACATAAAACATATTTTTAACTTATTGTCATGTTTTTTTTCAACTGTCATTAAAACCTGATGAAGAAGTTGATGAACCTTTGAAATATCGTAATCTCTGTTTAATTTTGAGTAGTGTATAGTCCTACAAATCATAATCTTTAACCTGACCTGGTCTAAAACTGTTTCATCCTTTTAATTTAATTAATACTCAATCCAAATTGAGCAAACGCGGGTTTTCATGACAATAATAAATGTTTACCACGTTTACATTAACTTAAAATATTAACTACATAAAACAAAATTAATACTTACCATATTTAAAAAGTAATTATTTGTATGATTGAGCATATTCGTAGATATTTGTTTCGTGGCTGGTTCCCCTGGCGTCCAGGGCGCCGCGACGTTGCATGCGCAGCGCCGGACCGGCAACGGCGCCGGAATGGCCGCCGTGCTCGCGTCTAGGCCGGCGGCGGCTGGGGAGGCATCGCCTGCATGCCACGCCGACTCTCTCACCCGCCGCGGGGCCAGCCGTCTTGCGTGGATACAGGACACAGTTTCCACGTGAAACTTGACATTCATTCACTTGTAACCAGAGCGACACATTTCGACTGTAATTGTCCTATTTGAAAAATAAGATTTTAATCAATTGAATTGAATTTCCGCGAAAAAAAAACTAATATGAAACCCTTTCGAGTGTTATTGTGCACTTCCAGTAAATCATTCGACAAAATCAAGAACCGAATTATTTTCTTGATGAATTCATTGGTTATAAAACATGTATTCTTGATCATTAAGTTATCAACATATTAAACAATGTAATTAGGCATTAGTTGGTTGGTTTTAAAGATAGTAATCTTGCAATAATATTCAGTATTCCTATTTAGGACTATGCTTATATGCCCTCCGTCGGATGAAAACATCAAGAGTATAAAATGAAAGCACAAAGGAGGAAAATCAATTTCCTGAATATCTAACAAAACTGAAAGACAAACACAAATAACTTATGACCAACAACGTTTAATTATGCTAAGCACACGTGTTTTAAAAATATTAAATTCGAAATTGATTCAAATGTCGAGTATTTAGAGAAAAGGAAATCCCATACAGAAGATTTGCTTTTTGTTACTTTAGAACAAGGATTGTGGAACAATTTAAATACTGTTATTAATACTATTTGCTTTACTATATAAAATAATATTGGCACAAACAAAAAAAAATGCATTTAGGAATAAGTTACTTTGAAAAATACAATAAGTTGTCAACATCAAATACAATTATCATTGCGTTAAAGAAAGAAGAGTTCATTATCCAATATATTTTTAAGACTTTAGTGAAAACAATAACTTTTCATAAATAAAAAGCTATCAATGTCAAAAGGTTTATATAAACTAAAATCATAATAATATAAAAAACAATTACAAAAATAAGCCATGGTAAAATATTCATAATAACAAAATGGTCGATTTAGGTTGACAAATCAAGGTTGTTCATGATATTATAATTTTTGTTTATATTTACCTGATGACGGAAATAGCTTTTGATTTCTGGAACGTTGTTGAGTAAAAAATGAATAGTTGTATCCATTTAAGCGTTTAAAAAAATCTCATAAAATTTAATCATTGATACTAGGGCTGAAACAATTATTAAAACATCCACAGTGTCCCAAGGCTAAACTAAAGGCGACTCTTTAGCTTGTCATGGTTATTTATGTCTTCAAAAGACTCGCGCTTTTAGATGAGATAAGAATCCGTGCGTATTAAGCCCCGGCAAAACACACACACATTAGTCAAATGATAACATACAGACAAGATAGAGTTTAATATGGCGGATATAATTGTTGACACATTCGCTGACGCAATGATGAAGCGATGCTGGGATATCGGTGTGCGAACAAGGGAATTATGGGCAAATTAAATTAAATTAGCTAATTTGCCAAAACGATTTATGTAAAATCCAAATTATGATAACGTAAATCCCCGCTAGCGCTGGAAGCTCAAAGCGGCTAGATGACAAACTTGACATTTTTAATTTGAGTTATTAAATTATATGACAAAGTTGGCTAATCTAAACTGTAGAAAATTAATAAAAATTAAATCGTTGTTAAAAACAATGAAAATAAATTATCATTCATTTGAACTTCCATGTATTTGCTCTGATGCTCGTTTTTTAATACGAAAATGACGATAACATTTTGTTCAATTTAATGTAATCAAAAAACGTAATAAAATGCAATTAAATTGTTTGTTACAACTCAAAATAAAGCGACTATTAAACAGTTATTAGCCTGATTATAAATGCTCTGTCATTGGACACTATCTGCCTTTGATCGACGGTCTGAGCTCCACCTTTGTTATTTGTTATGTTAAAAAAAAAATTGTGTTATTTCACACATTTAGTAAAGAACACAAATAGCCTACATTGTAATAATTCACGGTAATGATTATTTGATCAGCAATTTTAATATTCTTAGTTTATCCTCACACAAAAACTATTTAAATTCGAATGGTAAAAGTAAATATATTTGAAGAATGATTGAATTGCTTTCGCGGACCGTAATATTAATATTAGACGGTTTTCGGGATATCTAATCAACGCGGTACAATACCCCGAAAACCATATTATAATAATTAATATATTTGGTTTATCTTTACATTAAGCTCTTCTACACGAAAATATTGAGAGTTTTTCGTTGGTGACTTGCCGAGAGCGCAAATGCAATCTAAGGTAATTATTTGGAGCTGGAGCAATTGTGAAGGGAATGTCCGAGGGCTGTTTTTGGCGAGTCAATCGCTTACATTTCTGAAATTAGCCTCGGAAAAACTTTCAGACAGGAATGCCGATGGAGGAATCCGAGCTCAGGAGCACCCTATTCAAAGTAGCTACATAATATGTCGGATACTTTACACGTATTCAATAATAAATCAATTACGTCTTATAATTAATGAATACGCATAACAAAAAATAAATTTTAACTCATCTATTTTCGTATAATAATAGTTTGTTGTTATTTTCTTTTGTTTATATTTTCATTATTTATAATATTAGTTTTTGTTTATGAACTTCGTAAAATTTACCATAATGGGTCTACTCGCTGCCTTTGTTACTTGATTGAATGAAGGAAAACACATCAATTTTCTAAATTTTAACATGTCAATTACGTTATCCTTCCATTTATCTGTCTTTATCAACTAAGTCAACATAACTGATAAAAGCCGCCATTTTTAGGGCGCCATTTATCCCCGGGAAGCGTGAAAAGCTCTGAAAAGAGCGGCCCACTGGACTGGACACATCATTACGGTCATTACGCTGTCTCGTGCGGCATTGTTGACACTGAAAGATTGAGGGGGTACGATTAGCATCAAATATTCACGAATACAAACAGAGAAACCCCTGTCTTTTTAATAAACCTCGCTAGAATAACACAGGGAGAAGGAACAATCCTACAAGCAGGGTGTAAAATTGTTTCTATTGTTGTCACCAACTTGAATACACGCATTTTTAAAACGGTTTCGTTACTTAGACAACTTTTGTTAACGATAAACTCAATTGTGCGAGATGGAGCTAAAAATGAAACTATATAATATAAACGTACAAACAAAAATTAAAAGCTTAGAATTAGCCATCGTTTAAAGGATGTTATAATTTAATTTTTTGCTAAATATGATTTTGGATTTTTAACCCAAAGTTTTTAATTCAATATACATAACAGTACAACGTTATATATAGAATCTCATTTTAATAATCTAAGGGTTTAAGTACTTGTGTGTACGACAGATAATTTTAGAATTTATTCCAATATTATCGTAATACTTCTGTATAAACAATATTTTACAAAGGGGGATGATAAGCGGGGGAACTCGAAAGCACGAAGCACACATTTGATGAGTCTTGTGTAGGAAAGCGAGGAATATTCATTTGTAAATTATAAGAATATAAGTTTCTGGAGGCGACTAAATAGATCGCAATGTCATAACACAAACTGTGTTAAATTTTTGTGAATACAAATTAATTCATTAGTTTAAATACATGAAAATTTAAGTTATTATTCTCCTCGAATCGCATTGAAAAATGTAAAGCTGTAAATACATCGGCCTATCAACTAAGTTAATATAAGCCTACACAAACCCTCAAATTAAAATCATATTTGTTTACTCAATGCAAAAACAAGACGCGCATACAATATATTAATCATGTTATATTATGTGCAACTTATAATTAGAATATAGGGCTAAAATTTCAACTGACGAATGACGATGTAAAACAATCATACTATTATCATCTTTTTTACTCCATCTCTTAACTAATGGATGCTACTAGGCCTACCTTATCTGTAACTGTTGTAAAGCAATGTAAACACCGATCTAGTGTGGTTATTGGGCTCGCTTCATGTGGTGGTATGGACTGGATTGCAGGAATCACTCTACTATTAGGTATAGCTTTCCTTATAATTGCAGAGCGAATCGAGATAGCGATCGGGACCATCTGAAAGTTATATGTTAGTGAGGAATAATACATCCGAAAACGTATCAACTTACGTAAGTTGCAAACTATGTATAGGCATGTGAAGTTAGGATTTTATTTGAACTGTGTTTTGTCACAAACTATTTGGATTTCGCGGTAAAGGTTTAGCACTTATTATTTTCATGTTTAATGTTTTGTTTTTTTTGCCACATAGATTTATAAGTTACAATTTTAATACATTTGCGTAATACCTATCCAGCAGCTCATTTAAGACTGCATAAGTATTTCCTTCCATTAAATAAATACATTATGAAGTAAAATCCAACTACAATGCAGTTAATTTTGTTTAACTTGCTTGACAACTCTTCGGAAAATTTAACAAGATACGAGTGTTTTGACAAATATTAAATAGTGTACCTTTCATTTGTAATAACAAGGATAAAAAAGCTTTCTTAAAAAGTTGCCGTTTTTGTTGACTTCGTTTAAAATGTAAAGATAATTAATTAATGTAAAAGTTAAAAGCTTAAATGATAATCAGAGTTTTATCCCTATATTTGTATATTGTCAGATGAAACTCATTGGGGCTAATCGCTAATGGGCGGGATTTGGCCGATTGTCTCCGGAATAACAAAAACTAAATCATAACAAACATCTCAGATCTATTTTATTATCTTAGTGACACAAACATATTTTTTATTTTGGGATTATGTCCAACACATCGTTCCTATTAAAATTCAACCGTTTTCATTTTGATCCTTGAGAGTTAATTTTTAAAGTAAAACATGTGATGAACAGCTTAAACTATAATAGTCTGCTACGAGTTAGAACTTCTAAATAACATTTAGAACATTGCGATCATATCTGCAACCCAATCTAATGGACTTATCGTGGAATTTATAGGGTTGGCTGACCGCCATTTTGTAAGCGTAATGCGATCGTGAATATTGATCAAATGCCAAGTCAGGCATATTGTAAAATGTTTCGGTGCTTTAGAGAACCTGTGTTACATGACGTTTGAACATTTTGTGTTTAGGCTTAGCCATTGTTTTAATTTAACTATTTGTATCCACGGAACGGAATCTGATAACAAGAAACACAACATAGCATGCTGATAGAAAAATGGCATGCTTTTTGTATAGTATACATATTTTCGGTTCTATTAATACTATGTGTCCCACAGGGCTGACACACAAAATGTTAGTTATTCTTTTTAAATGGTGTAGTAAGAATTGTAGCGGTTAATTTGAGTGTAATTTATTTTCAGCATTCGGAAATGCACAGTATAGCAATAATTAAAATTGAAAATTCTGAATGATAAGTGCGTATACATTACATAATTTTATTGAATACCATGGTGACATATTTCTTCTATATTGGGTAGGTCTACAGCAGGCAATGTAAACGTATGAGGTATTCTAAAATATTCTGATTGCATGATATCTCATGAGAAAATTAATACACAAATAAGACTAAATTTGTATTTAACACCCAATCAACGTCAATACTGATAATACAATTTATTTTGCACTTCCTTGCTATAGGGCGGATAAAACACCCCTAATGCGTAATATTCAAAATGATGATTATATTACCATTTCAAACTTTACTTAACTCTAGGTCATTATTGTGTATAGGCATTTATAGTTTTATTTAGTTGTCCTCTTTTGTAGATCAGTTTTTTTTTATAATTGAATAGGATAGACGTTAAATAATAGAATAAAAAAATGGAGTCAATAAATTACCGAATTAAAATCACCTCGTAATAAAGCGAGATCTCAAACCGCGAACTTTTGCATTACCGACCGTGTTAGCTCAAGCGTTGAGCGCGCGACTCTGATGCGGCAGATCCCGGGTTCAAATCCCGTCGAGGTTTTCCTCAGTCGTTAAGGGACTCATTCGTAATGGGATCGAGTCCCCTTAAACAGCCCTCGGAAATCCCTACACAAAAATTGTCCTATCCGCAACATACCTAGTGAGGAAGAGGGGAACATGAATTATTGCACCCTTCCCACGAAATTATGTTTATAGAAGTCAATACAAAACCAAAAGACAAAATTCACACTTATATTTTGACATTAAAAAAGGCTATACTTTCATTTTATTTTCCAAACTTTGATTTTGAATTTCAAATTTTTATTCAATTAACGAACAAATTTAAAAAAATCATATTTCTATCCACAATAAAAAATAATTCACTTAATATCTATTTTCTATAATGTGAGAATAATATCACATAGAAAACTCCCGAAAACCCCGTCGGCGATCAATCTTATGAACTAAAGTAAGTCATGTCTGTTCCGAGCTGTATTGACATGTTAACCACGAGACAAGGCAAACAGTGACCACGCAGGCGATATAAATCATGCGGGATGTCGTACGACGTACCTTTCTCTAGGCCATCCGTCAGCCTGCCTGACACGACACGATTGATGATTTCTGTGTACGGCACTGGAGTCGGAACCTGCTTCGGTGTTTTGACATAAAAGACGGTTTTCGATGATGAATCGTTGAAACAAACAGACGTTGTGTTAGACACGGACCGGAATCGGAAATGAAATATGAAAATTGAAAAAGAAATCGTAATAAATGTGATTTTGAACATTTGAGTATGAAAATGGGAAAAATTGATGGATTGAGAGCGATTAAGTTCAATGTGTATTATTGCGTTTGGTCAAATTAGTAGTAAATGGGACTTAGTGTTGTCGATCTTCCCAAATGGAATTGTCAATCAATTGTATTTTATATTTGCAAACACTAATTGCACAAACACTTTTTTTGGCATTTCACTAATAATTTATGACGGTATTTAAACAAAAACAAAACATTTTAAAACACAAAATAAATCTTTTGTCACTACGACAAAATGTCCCCTAAATAGATAATAAAGTTTGCAGAAATCTATTATTATTTACGTCTATACGTCAGTATATTTTCATGTGCCTAAATATGTGTCGGATCTTTCCTCAACGCTCTTTTAATTTAATTGTATTTCCAGCTCAATTTAACGACAAGTATTACACTCACGACAACCCACACACTAAGTACAACCATGAACAATGAGCCCTTACAATACCATGGTATGACAATGAATGACGAAATATTCATGTTCTTACTTATATCATGAAGAATTATAGACCAATAGGGAATCCCATGCCCTACTGGTTCAAATCGGGTGTTCGATAGTCGGCTTGCGAAGTGAGCTAGAACTCACACTCAATTGCTCGTCCTAAAGATGTTTGTTACGATATTTCAACTAAAGCGAAATACTTTTTCAATGCAACAACTTAAACTAAGATAATTTCTCTGAAATATATTTCTTATTCAGGACGCAATCATGCATTAAATACTAATGATGTTTTGTATTGTTCACGGGTTTGTCTATAGGTTAGAACGAAGTTTGTAGTATAACATCACCAGGATCGGTAGCTAGAAGTAAATTATTTATTTGTGTTGATATCTCGATGAACAGGTTATAAATCAATGAAGAGTAGTACTTTCAATGAAACACATAACTATCAACTATATTGCTCAAATTTGCGCAAATAAATACTTAGAGCTAGAGCGATGGGCTCTTAGCTCACCGGTCGATCATTTCCTACCAAATTGTTTAAATTCCAAATTGTTTTCCTGATCGAAGAGACATTTTTAATCAGCTGTCAAAAGTCTGCTTGCTGGTATTCGTACTCTTATTATGAAAAAAATATATATCTAAAAATACACAAGACAATTCAATTTTCACTTGTATGCGATATTATCACACATTCTCAAATGATGAGGTATATATATTTACGAGTTCTGACAAATTTTCAATAAATTTATGAATATTCGTGAAAAATGGCATCGATTGATAATATTTAACGTTTTTGAGTCAAATTTATATCTCTTAAAAAGAAATTTTAAATGTGATACAAATAAAAACATTAAAAGTAACGACAAACAACAAAAAGTAATTAAAATGCAAATTCTCAACCCATACGACTGCATGTACAATATATTGTTAGTAAAGTATGTTGTATTTTTAAAGAGTTAAGTTCAAGGCATTTTAGAGCGTAGATTTTTATGAAATATACACTTTTAAATGTAGGCCAATAGTAAAAATGAAACTGTTCGATATGGTAATTTTCAAATAGTTTGACGCGTGGCGTAATTGGCTGGAACCAACTGTACCTTTAGTTTGTCCGACCGTCATAGATTGCATGCAATAACAGAGATCCAACATACTGATCTGATTATATCGAGGAAGTAGATTGTTAACTATTAATAGTAAGTTTACCATAATGAGACATTTAAACACTTTAGCATAGTTGTGATGGACTATTTATTTATTTCGTGTTTTTAACACAGATGAATTAAGGGCCGAGTTTAGAAGTAATTTGTTTGGCCACAATTACCGCTCACTCAAGCAAAATAGAGTTTCGAAACCGTTTCACGAAATAGGGAAACTTACGTATTATAAACTTTTACATTCTAATCATAATCGCCCATTTATATCACCTGTCGAGCCAACATTTAAGTATAATTGACCAGCAACTATATATTTTGAACCTCCAGTATCTTACAGAATACTTGGGTCGTATGCACAATCTTCAATATTCCATTTTCTGACCACATTTGTGAAATTTCTTCTACAAACTGTGATAAAAGTACATTGATTGTAGAGCTTTTTTTTAAGCATTTCATTGTTGTTAAATGACTATCTCAATCATTCAGACTCCAAGCTCTCATTAATTCTTTAGTATTGCTATGTTTTACCAATATCTCACCAAAACAGTTATTTTTAATCGCCCCAAGTAAAATTAACATTATTTTGGGTACTTGATCAAAAGAAAACGTTTATTTTACTGCCTATTTGTATTTACTATAATTTTGGTTCGCAAATTATGTAAACATTTTTCGAACATCTTCGTTACCCTTTACAGAATACAAAACTATACTGGGATTTCACATAGACCTTCATTTTTATCAACTGTATAAGCACAATCAGAAAGTAAATTTCAGAACTTGTGACTGTTTTTTTTTTTTAGCAGAAATAGAAATATTGCTGTTATAACGTCAGATTATTACACGCAATTCTCATGCAAGATATTATAGAATTGTAATTCAAATTTAATTATCATCATCGGTCTAATAACACAATGTTATAACCACAACCCACATTTTTAAGTGATTATGAATATGATATACTAGGAAAACGCTAAAGTCCCGCCGCGTTGATGGATGAGCTTTTTAAAGTTTTTAGTTTGCGTGGGATATCTTTACTTTTGCAAGTGCTTTGTTTTGCTGCCTACGCATTGTAGGTGATTGTTGTCAAGTTTCGTTTGTTTCTTGTTAATTGGTATTATTTACCGTAAAAACTTACATTAAAAGCTTTATTTCTATGAATTCTGGCTAGCTTTTTCAACTGTTTCTTTCAAAAGGTACTACATCACCATAACCTTAATTTCCATGTATAATATGAACGTTGTAGCCCCACCCGTTTGGTCAGAATTGGCCCAAATGTCACGAAAATATCTCACTAAAAATCAAAAATCGTAAAAGTACGATATTTATGAAAAATATTTCTTCGATTGTACCCAAAAACGTAGCAAACGTAGCGTAGCGTAGATTTCGAAGGTCCTGTCAAATTTTCATCAAGATCGGATATGCCGTTTGCCCGGTAGAGAGCGAACAAACAGACGGAAAAAAAACAAACAAAAAAAACACCCGATGCTAAATTTTTTTGGGGGTCGGTGAAATTGAAGTCTTCGCTTCGCTCATCCAAAAATGGTTTTAAATGTTCGTGCAGAATAAACATTATTGCATATGAATTACACATATGAACATTCTCAAGAAAGTAATACCTACTCTCAACTTTAAGTGCGTACTATTATTTTCATTTCATTCAAGATGGATAAATAATAAAAAAAAAACAATAATTATTATATAATTATTATACTATCCGAATATTTAACAAAATCTTCTGTAATTAATGCGAATGCAAGAGGTTGATTCCTCTTAAACAGCCCTCGGCCATCCCTTCACATTTTATACCTAGTAAGACCTAGAGAGAGGGCTGGCATGCAATTGCACTCGGGGTAGATTTCCTAAAATTTAATTTAATTTTTATGATAAAAATTCAAAAAATTGAATATCAATTCTCATGAACTCAAACAAAATTAGATAAGTTGTTTTTCACAATTATGTAAAAAGTTACAAAGATCATTTGAATAATTAATTAGTAATTGCTGGTTGTACCACTTTCAGTCGAGTAAAACCTTGTCGAGGAGTATAATTCAGTTGTACACCATCCCCCTTAAAACCTGAGTGCGCGAGGCGAGGCGAGGGTGGGTGGGGTGGTGGAAGTTGAGGGGGTGGTAAAAGTCTTAAAAGACAAAAGACTCAGGAGAACAAAGCGTCAGCCTGCATGCATGGCAGGAGAAAATGGAACAAGAGTTTTTTCTAGGCGATTAAACTTAAGAGCTCTAGAGGCTGTGTAGCCGAAGCAGAAGCAGAAGCAGCCTAGTAACAGAAACAGCCGGGGAGCAGAAGCAGAAGCGACTCTCGCTAGTTCTCGTCGTCTCTCGCAATTTGCGTGCCGGATAATTGCGTCTCATTAGACGTGGTTCAATTGGTTGCTACGCGACGTTCTCCTACCCTACCCTACCCTACCCGGGTAGCTTCGTATTTCTTCAGCGAGATTCGTGGAGACAAGGCAAGCACTCAAAGACATCCATTCACAGACGTTACAAGTAGAAATAATTGAGGATTTTGAAAGAATAATCACAATGAGATCAGAAACATTTCAGGAAAAAGTGTTTTCGTTAAAATTATCAAAATATGCATAACTGATTATGATCTATTATGATAACAAGTCTAATCACAGCTAATTGATATGCAATCATTTGATGCATGAAACCACAGTCTTATGAATTCCCTGAATTCATTGAACCATTTTATTCTTTTGAAAATGCTTTTTATGGCAAAGTAAAATACAAATATTTCTATCGCTCCGCGTATCATTTAATAACTTCTTGGGCGTCGGTGCCCTAACATTGGTATAGTTACCCTTAAATATAATTCTAGATAGATAAGGCATAAGGCTTCCTGCATCGAATCTGTTTCCTAAGGACAATATTTTAATATTGCCCTTCAAAATTGGTAACAAAAATGCGGATGTAATAAAATACAACGTCCGACGGAAACTGGGATAGTTTCCGGTTGAGGTTGAGTTTGAATTTTGTAAAAATACTACTTTTTCCCATTTTTAACATCTATTATGTATAATATTATCACAAGTTGCTCCCCTTGGCTTCATTGATATCGTGTTTGCACAATTCTTAACTATGATTCAAGTGGCGATTTCTGCGTTTTCTATTCCAACACTTAAAAATATAATATGTAATTTTAACTTTTGTACAATCAAATAAATGTTGTGACAAATTATTATTATTGAAAACTACTTGGCTTTGAAATGTTAATGAATTGACTATGTAGGGTAGCGTCTTAGACCTATCTAACCTAACCAACCCCCAATTTCTTGTTACAAGAGAGCAGACAGGAAGGTCTCAAACTTTCGTTTTCTCTCTGTGTAATCTCGTGTAATTCAAGTGCTCGTCCTGTCTTTAGATATCAAGTTCTCTGTCTTACGTTGCCGATAATTGCCGAGGCTAATTAGTCGGGTATCTTCGCCGCAAGATGGCGGCTAGCGCTGGTGTCTGGTGTAGGGTGATGGCGTCACGTTGCACCGTCTTATACTTTCTGACTTGCAGGGCCGGGGGCTGAGGTAGACGTAATCATATAGTCTAACTTCGAAACTCAGACCGACTCAGACTAACACAAAACTAAGAACAAACTCCACACCCTCCACGACACTTCAAAACAATATGATGCAGGAGTTTGTCGTTTAGTAGTTTAAGTTTTGGTTTTACTTCAGTTTAGTATAGTTTATTTGGATTAAGGGCACGTAGGTACACAGTTAAATAATAATGTGTTTTAATTTCTCTTGGGAAACCTTCCCAGGGTGCAATGCATGCCCCCTTCAGGTGTCTTTTTGTTGGTATATTTAAATTGGAGCTAGAACAATTGCGAAGGGAGCTGTATAAGAGGACTCAATCCCTTGCATTCGCATTGTTAAGGACTGGGGAAATCTTGGAGGAAAATCAGTTAGGATTGCTGTCTAGAAGGGATTTGAACCCGGGACCTCCCGAATAAGAGTCGCACGCTTAACGTTTGAACCAACACTGTCGGTAAGGTAATAATTTGCCACTTTAGGATGATAATATGCAATGTGGTGAAGAAATACACATTGGCCTACTGGACAGATCAAGCCACGTGTAGATGGAGGTTATACAAGGGAAGTTTCTCACATCGCGGTCGTCGTCGTCGTGGAGGTCGTCAATGGAAGGGGTCCTCGACGACGAAACGTAGGAATGTCTTGTAAGGACACTCCTTCGTCCTGTGTAAGCCTTGTATGGCGACTTATTGAGAAATTACGGTTTGAGGATAGTTGAGATTGAATGTCAAAGGTCATTTTAAGATGACTCGTAATCACATCATTCGTGTTTTGACTGAGGAACCCTTTGGAAAGCCATACCGCCGGCTAGTATCAATAACCTTTGACCTCCAAAAGTTGTTTCGCTTCTAATACGTGAGATTTTTGTATGGAATGCCTTGAAAACAAACAATTTGCATGTAGCCCAATTTGGCGAAATTCATTTGTATAATCTATCAATCTAAGGATTAATAACAAACTTTAACTTACACTTGAACTCAACTATCTTAGTCTTTAAAAAAACTATATGAATCTGAAATGAACACGTGCGTTAAGCGGCTTGCGTATACGATGCGTATCCATGCGGAGTTGTAATCCTGATTTTTCTCAATATATCACCATCAATCAGCAAATCGTCTTAGTTGCATTAACGTTGATTATCGCTCAATAGTGTAAAATACTCTCAATTCCAGCTGTCGGTGTTTCGATTTAATTGTACCGTCCACTGTAGCACTTACGATTAGGGCGCTGGACCAAAGTGTGAGTTCAAATCTTGAATAAAACATGATTTTTTTGTAATCGTCCTTCAACTTTATCTATCACCACTCATCGTCTCTAATAGCCTTAGTGCATTAACAGAGACGCTAAGCAACAAAAATCATCATAATCATCGATTAATTTGTCAAGAGTGGCACTATTTACATAGAGCTGCATTGTGAAACTTGACTTTTTATAATGTTGTCGTTTGAGCAATTTTTTTACAGCTTTTGTAAATAAAGGCTAAATGAATAAATAAATAAGGTTGATTTAGACTTGCGAAATAATTCCATAAATGTAGCTTTACGAGTAATATTTATATAATTAATAATAATGAATAGTACTTCGACGAAATACATGTACTATACAGAAAATATGACTAGATAAATAATAAATAATCAAAAAAGGTATAACGCTTTCACCTGTAGCTTACGAGTATATGTACTAATAAATAAATAGTCACCCACCTCGCGATCTGTACTATAAGAAAAATGCTAATAAATATAATAGATGTTGGCAACAATAGCGCATAGGCAGCCTGTCCAACAGTACAAATGATGGTTTTTTTCAGCAAAACATGATTAGAACCAAGCCCAGGCGAGCGAGAATGAAGCACATCAAAGCAAATGGTTTTTATTATTGGATCAGGCATCGATGTCCAACATTATAAGTATTATCAGTTTTTTTTCCAATAGGACTTGGACTTAGCCGAAAGGTAATGCGCCACTCAGCTGGAAAAGTGATAATTTGAAAAGTTTTTATTTATTTAATGTCAAACAAATGGTCACTTTTATATTAATTGAAATATTTATTGTGGTTGAAGGAGAAATCGTAGTAGGTATAAGTGCACCCTACAAATGTTAAATACATGTGGGGCAAATGTAATTAATTGAATCATTATGGATGGAATGTTAAATGAAATGATGACTTGTATTTTGTGAAATCAAGTCTACGATACAGCTACAAATGTTTTAGTTTGAATATTTGACACCATGAAATTTATTGAAATCCTCGTGGCTTTAGTAGCCGATAAAAATAGAACTCATTTCAATGATCAATTTTTCCAAATTTAAATGTTATTATTCTATGACAATATTTTCAACTTTCATCTTATTTTCAAACAGCTTTTTTATTTTATCACCTTTTATTATATGTAGCAATATAAGTGATGATATAAAATGTGTATAAATATGTATATAAAATATAATATGAAAATGAAAAATGGAAAAATTTCATAAAAGAGAACATACTAATCTGAAGTTAAGAAAAACAATGTATATTAGTCATCAAAGAATTAATCAATGGAGTAATATGATTTTGATAATAAATATTCTTTGAGTTTGGTTTTAAAAGACATTGGTGATGATAATTTTTATATGAGTTATCTTATAATGTAGCCTTTCTCTCTAAAATAAAGGCTCAAACATCCACTCAGTGAAAGAGTGGTATAAAACCAACTCGATTTGAGTGGGTTTAAGCTTATACTTTTTTCATTCTTAGTGTTGCTGAAAACTATTATACTCAAAGTTCATATATGTTAGATGCTTCCTTGCTTGAAAAATATGTATTGACTTCTCCATCACTCATAATTTTACACGTCATGTGTTAACTTATAACGAAAGTCATGTGTTTGCTTTGGAATCGTGAAAACTTCAACACGAAGTAATGTACACGACTTGTTCCCATCCTCGCACGCGGGGTCAAGCGTGGAAGGTCTTGTGTTTCGATGCGTCTATACCTACCTTCGAGTTTGAAAGTAATAAGGGCTAGGCTGCAACCAATAATTAACCAAGCCTCAATTTGCATTGGATAATAAGAAAATACGAACAGGGAAACGATAGTGAACACGTCAGATAAAAATGGCTTCCATACGTGAATCAAGATACTTTATTAATATGAGTTTTATGTAAAAAAAAAAAAAAAAAAAAAAAATACACGAAAAAAGTAAGTTAACATCGTAGTTAAAACCAGATCCTTGAATTAATATGGAGTTTGTATGCGAAAACCATGTGAATATTATACATTGTCGGATAATAATTGAAATAAAAAGCAAAGTAACTGCAGTAGAATAATGAAGTCGAGCTAAATAAGACATTTATATCAAGATAGGCAACGAACCAAAACTCGTATGGCTGGTGTAAACTTGTGCTGACAATGTTAACATCCTAAGTCTAGACAAAAACAATTTGAAATATTTTCTTGTTTAAAGTATGATACTAAGGACTAAAATTACGTATTAATTGTTATTTTATTTTAATGGCAGCAATTATAAGCACGTGGGATCTGTACGGTGACGGTAAAGCGGGTTAAATGAAATGGGCGAGTGGATTTGTGATTTGTAGACGATTAAGATTTGAAGTAAAGTGCTCAGAGATGGAATCAGGGAGACAACGAGAAGGAGACAAAAATCAATACAAAGTTTGAGTGCTTTTGTCATTCCAATATTACCAACTTTAACGATATTGAATGATTTTGAGTTTTATTTGTTGGCTTACAATGTGTAATATGTCAACTAAGCTTAAAGATTAATAATTCAAACAACAATTTTTTAAAGTGGTTTACTCATTGTAATGGTACAATTCAAAAGGGAAGTTTACAAATGTCATTCGACTTCCATTCAAACAATTTATCAAATTTTAACAAATTCTTACAATAGGACTGTTTTAACCATTGTCAAAATCGAGCAGAGTTAAAATATATAACTACTTCATAATATTGAAATAGTAATTATCTATATAACTTCCTCATCGTTTTACTACTATATGTTAGTATTGGTAATGTCAGGTAACATAGGAAAAAGAATACGATCGATAATTTGAATTCATTTTCACATGTCTTAAAATTTTGCCAATCAGACATTTCCTAAAAATAAATATTATTTTAATGATACTTTTTTCAATAAACATTTACCCAAAAGTCTTTAAATTAAAGAGTACAAAGTCTTTACTTCTTTCGACTATCAATGTATCTTCTTGGAATCTAATCGAAGTAAACAAATCATGATCATTATCTCATTTAAAACCGTATAAAACTAATTCCTTTCCATGTAAGAAATTATCGCAAAACACACATAGTTCATACTTTTCCTATTAAAACTAAAATTTAATGAAAAGTGTAAGGTTTATACTTTATTTTAACTCAATAGAATCATTTTACTTCATTATCCTTAAAGTCCATTAAAATGTGTCAAGGTTCAATTTCATTGACTTCTGTTCGAACTACGGTAATTCTTCTTTATTTGAATCAAAATTCAAACAAACAAATGAAGTTCAACTCTTTTTGAAAACTCTATTTGAACAACCATAGTTACCATTTCCATGTAAAAACTACATTCGAACAACCAAGTGTAAGGTTCTATACTTTTCATTTCCATGTAAAAACTACATTCGAACAACCAAGTGTAAGGTTCTATACTTTTCCTCTACCGACTCTCACTCAGTCCCAACATCAGAAAACAAAATGGCTCCTATGGCCATAAAATATTTTAGATTTGCATAAAGCAGCGAGCATTCACTCGCAGTGTGTAATTACCTCGTGTAACAAACAAGTTGTGTAGCCAATGAGAAGGCTCGGTTAAATTAGACGCCGGTTTATCGGGAACTAGTTTTCACCCACCGCCAGCTCGCTCGCTCAGCTCACGGCACACCCAGGCCTACATGGGCGGCGGTGCACGAGGGGGCGAACACACATTCTTTTATTAATTCAGCTTGGGGTGGTAACTCGTTACAAGAGTTTGTTGTACCAACCTTCCCGCCCACGCCACGCATGTTGGCGTATGCAGTCAAGGGAGACAAATAGGTATCTTTTTGTCGTTGATGATAATCTATTTTCATTGTGGATTTCTAAAGATGTGTAATCATGTACGAAGTTGTAGGATAAGAGACATTGATTGGATAAAATATGAGGTCGTTGCTTAAATACAACACTGAATTGCAGCGAGATAATAATTGCTTAATTAAATTTTACTTTGTTAACCGAGTATGAGTTTAAAAGAGTAAATTATATTTATACACAACTAAAATATTATACTTTATATTAAAAACCCGTCAACGAGACCACTTTAATAAAATATGATAACACTAAGATATTGTGAAAACAGTATGTCGGCTGCTACACTGCACTAGTGCAGGAACAAGTAAATCTGAAAATGTAAGGTCTTGAATTATTGTTTACAAATTATTGTTTCATGTTTAAAAAGGTATTTAATTTCCAAGAACAAGCAAGTCAAAGAATGTATGGTCTTCCAATGTTTTTTACAAATCATTGTTGACACTTTGCAATGCAACGTTGATTATTTATAATTTTGAGAACTTATAACGTTTAATTATTAATTAGATATTTATTTTGCAAGAACAAGCAAGTCTAAGAAATAAGAATGTATGAGTTTTCCTTTTTTTTTTTACAAATTATTGTTGACACTTTGCAGTGCAACTTTTGATTATATAATATAAATTTGAGAACTTTATTTTTAATTAGGTATTTATTTTTTAGCTCTCAGGTATACAACGGTTTACTTTAAACACTTCGACATTTGGCCTAATAGTTTATTAACCATGACACAACCACATAGAACCGCGTGGTCTTGTTTCGAGCCCCAGATGTAAAAAACTAACAGTTATTCTAAGATATATTTACTAAGAGTTCAAAACACGCACTAAGATTAATTTTATATGTCTAGAATTCAAGGAACTGTTCAATTTGGATAGAAAATAAGTTAATTTTTATTTGTATTAAAATTAAAACAAATACATTCGAATTTAGAGTCTACCCAATCAGTCACATATAGCTAGCTTGCAGCGGGGCACTTTCAGGAAGCAAGCCACCTCTGTCGGCGCCGACGTCGTCGACGATCTACCAAAAACCATAATTTGCTTATTTTCGTAAGAGGACAATAAAGATTACACATCCTTAACTATATAGTCAAGAGTTATTACATACACACAAATACAAGCAAAACTACACGTTTTCTGTTCTACAATAATTGCTTTAGTTTCTTTATACAAGAGAGAAACTAATGGCAAAATTCCAAAACTTCATACCAAGAGTTGGTTCTGTGATTTTAAGAAACGTACAAGTTCAGAGTTATATAGTTTTCTCATTTATGGTCAAACATTCGATTACAACAATAGTCATCTGTAATATAGTCAGCAGGGTTTGTCTAAAGCTAAACAATATAATATTGTCTAATACATTTATAATGAAATCGACAATATCATCGAACATGTTTTTCTATACGGTCAATTTCACTCTTTTTAAGACATGAACAAGAAATTGATTTTCTGAACATCTCATTATAATATAACCATAGGGCACGAGAAGAACAAGTAATTTGATCGAGGTCAGAGTAAGGTCAAGGTATAAGTACTAAGTAGTGAGGTTAAAAGGTTAAAAAGGAAGTTATACATCATTTTGATGGTGTTGATGTTCACATGGCAAACAGGAAATCATAGATATCAATATAATTAAAACATCGATAACTGATTCTTACAGGTCAGGAGTGGGGATTCATTAAATGTAAAGCAGACGAAGCCAACCTTGTCGGCACCGACACCATCGACGAGCGAACAATGATCAACTAAATGGACACGATTGTAAATCAAATCATAATTGCGTTTGTATTGCAATTGGGGGGATTTCGGGTATGAATACATTCATTATAAGACTATACTATTGTTGATATTCACGTGTTCAATAAGATTATATGCAAAACTATAACCAGGGCATTTAGTTAAATTAGCAGAATAGTAAGATTAGTTTTAGTCTGATAATGTGTTGTGGTGTATAATCATATCATGCAGTAAACTGGCTAATTGCAAATTAGTTTGATACAAACCCTCGTATGCACTGATGCTAGCATAGCGTGAATACAGATGCTTAGAGCTTAAATCTTAATTATGAATGAATAATGAAACAACAATAATTATGATTAATTTGAATTAAAAAAAGATGTACGATATATGAATTTATCTCCATAGTTACACACCAATTAGGAATACGTAGAATTTTTGGCGTTAATTATATTTAAATACTATTGTCAAAAATTCGTTATACACATGCACATTAGGTCTTGAGAAAACGGCATCTTCTGGGCCTCCAACAAATTTTATAACCGTATTATTTTGTTGAACAAGCCTTAATTCTTAATTCTGTCTGAATATTGTAGTCTTTACTGCATAAGTTTAGTTTAGTTTTTGCCTTCAATTTTGTATTTATTATTTATTCAGAAGAGTGTCAAATACAGCAAAGACTATTTACATTGAAACATGTATCAACAAACTCGTCATAACATACTAAATATACAAACATGAATAACAAATTACAAAATAACAAAACATGGAAAGCATAGCGACTTTGTATATTTAATAGACATTGCAAGCACAAAATATGTCAATATGAAGAAAGTTGGCAGATAACTGTTGTTGAAAGTATAGATGGAAGACGATGAGATAGATCTATGTAAGATGGTGATTGTATGGTGTATGCTGTATTGTAAGATGGGGTGTTGAGGTGAAATATGTGGTTGAGACGAGTTTTACCGGAGGAAACATATAAATAAATACAAGATTGAGACAAGTTCGCTTGACTTTACGTGACCGATGGTTTAGAGTAGCCTAGGAGATGTGGGGAGGACAGGCCCGTGCTGGACAGATCAGCCACAGGCAAGTGGGATATTACGTTGATGTCGTCGTCGTCATCGTAGTCGTCGTCGTCAAGGAGATCGTCGAGGGAACGGGGAGGATGCCCGACAACGACTGCCAGTGCTCGCCTCTAGTTTCGGAGAGTAAAATTATACTATCCTGTACTAAGCTCAATGTTTGCGAGATGGACTTTGCCTCTTTTCTCTCCTCGCAAGTTCGTCAGAGGTATTCTAAATACGATTCAGGCAAGGGTATTTGTAGCATGTGTCTTCAAGTAGAAAATTTTGTAGCATGTGTCTTCAAGTAGAAAATATTGCGAGCCAATATATTCTGTTAAGCCCTAAAAAGACGGTTCAATGTTTCGTTCAAGATTCCTTGAATTCAAGGACATAACACAATCAAAATGTGTAAAGATAATAAAATACAACAATACATTCTTCACATTGATTATATTTAGTCCTTGAATTTATGAAATCTTGAACGAAACATTGAATCGTATAATTCAGGATTTAAGTACGTCGATTAAAATTAAGGACTTTCAATTGTAACATTTGCAGTAAGCAATAAACATACACTTTTAATTGGATGAGCGTAGCGAACGTAGCGAGCGAAGCGAAGATTCCATTCTACTACACTGGAGAAAAAAATCCGGAATGTTTTTTTTTCTTTCTTTCTTTCTTTTTTTTTGTATTTTTGTCTGTTTGTCCACACGGTTCCGGCTAAACCGATACTCCGATTGCGATGAAATTTTATGGAGGCCTTCGAAATCTTTGAACTTAGAAGAACTGCCACGTTTTTGAGCGCAATCGAAATTTTTTTTCTCATGAAAATCGCAGTTTTACGATTTTTTTCGATTTTTTTAAAATTTCTTCGACTTATAACACCTACATGCTTTATCCGATTTTAATGATTTTTGCACAGAACCTTCATTTTATGAATTAAGATATTCTTGTGAAATTTGAGCGCAATTGAAAAAATATTTATTATACATATCGAAATTTTACAGGTTTTTTATATTTTTAAAACTTCTCAAGCGAATAACACCTACATGCTTTATCCGATTGTAATTATTTTTTCGCAGAACCTTAATTTAATGAATTAATATATTAGTGTTAAATTTGAGCGCAATCGAGAAATTATTTCTTATAAAAATCACAATTTTACGATTTTTTTTAACAATTACGATTAATTAAAAAAAAAAAGTTTATTTTTAATTTAATTGAATTTAATTTAAAAAAAATCAACTTAGTAATGATTTTGCCACAGAACAACAGAAAATTCGCATAACACATGGCAGCTCAATGCACCAATTACGCTCATCCAACAACGCGGCGGGACTTAAGCGTTTTCCTAGTAATATATAATACCTCTGTTTATGAACACTATTTAATTGTTTATATCTTTCTTTATTTATTTATTTATTTATTTATTTATTTATTTATTTATTTATTTATTTATTTATTTATTTATTTATTTATTTATTTATTTATTTATTTATTTAACGTCTATTCTATTCAGTTACAAAAACTGATTTACAAAGGAGGACAACTAAATATATCTAATTACATAGATGCAGACACAACAATGAACTACATTTAAGTAAATATTTGAAATAGTAATATTACAACAATACATTAAATACTCAACAAATTTGATTCCAAATAAAAAGGATATTAAATGCAATTTATGAATGAATCGAATATATAAAAAAGGGGGTGGGGAATGAATGATATCATAAAATGATATCAAATCATTTATCAGCCCAATGTCTGATTGTTGAAAATCACAAACTTTTTTTTCCGAAATGCGCTAAATCATCTTTGATTGAATTGTTGTTTTTTCTAGACTTTGGTGTGTGTTTGTCTTGTAATGTTATATTTTAACAAAAATACTTGAACAGTTATATAAATATTGCGTTTTTGTTAGTAACATACTAAACTTAAATTAATGAAAAACAAACATTGTCCTGGCACAGTCAACGTGTTTAATCGCTACGTTGCAGTGTGTTCTTAAAATCTTAGGACACGCAGTTTTACTCCAATAATTGCATAACCACATTCATTATGATCGGATAATCATCGCAAGAACACAGTTTGTTTAACCGAAACCCGTTAGCAATCATTAATGAAATTAATATCGTAATTCATTCAGTACGTCTTAAATCAATGTCACGGTACTAATAAATTGCGGATAAATGCCACTGGCAAGTACTTAATTTACAGCCAATAAATCTAAGTTGACTAGATTCCCCCTTACTCACGTAAGCAAATAAAATTATAAATAACTACGATTAGACCGACGTTTAACGACGTTTAACGACGTTTAACGCTAACTTAGATGTGATTAGATATGGCCTTGTCAAAATAATGTGGAACGAACGAATACAAAGACCACTTATTGGTTAAAGACAAGAATCTAACATATGTACATTATGTAATAGATTAAGTGGAGTGATCACAATGAATTGAGCTGTATATTAAATTAATGTAATGGGTAATGACTGAAATAATAATAATAATAACCGTATAATTGCTACGATAAGAGAACATGGAATACACGTGGAGTAAAGCAATACCAACATCACCCTCCTTCTATGTGTCCACACTTATATTGTCATCCATCACAATAGAAATGCAGAGACATGTACAAATGTACGATATAATTTTTGTCACATACTCAAACATTTAGAAGATAAAAAAACAGTCTGCACAGCAGACATGCATAGAATTATTTTGATACAATTGTTAAATTTGTTTTTCAGCTACAAAAATATGTTTCCCCTTGTAAAGGTGAACATTGAATTTTCCCTTTACCTGTCAATATTTTTTAATTTTGTAAAACTCGACCTAAATGCAGGGGTGTAAGAACAATTTTCGGCTGGGGGGGGGGGTTGAATGATGAGTTGATGAGGTTTTTTTCTTCTTTTATGGAAAAATAGCCACAAGGAATGCAGAGCCCTATGTATACTGACTGCACTATATTTCCAGTTGTAGCCGATGGAAGGGTCACTATAAAATAGTGGGGGGGAGGGTCACGGGAAGAAGTGGAAGCGCCCCCCCCCCCCCCCTCCACGCGCCTGTCTAAATGGCATACGCTACAATTAAAATCAAAGTGCAACTTGCAAACAACGTTAAGGGAAATGTATGCACCAATGCCTACATTTGATTTGAAGCAGCTACCACGCGAATACGTAGGTATAGCTCTGTACTGTATCACAATGCCGATGTTCCGATGTTATCCAGTGAGAAAACACAAAGTTCACAGGCTTCTGAACTCTACAATTTGCAAAAACCCACACCTTTCTTTGCACCATTATCAATAACATCGACCATTGTGTTGTGGTGCAGTGAGAACTGAGCGGTGCATGCCCCTTCTCACTTCTCACTTCTCAGGGCTGCGTTTATTGCGTTCTGTCCCATCTAGGTCCGTTACATAAACGACTTAACGTTAGCTGTTGACTTGACGAGCTGTTGAGTGAAGGAATAAACACAATTAGACATGGTATTTGTTCTAACTCTGACATGGGAACTTGTTATGAGAAGGATGGGTCTACTTAGTTATACTTTGAAAACACCTTACTGATCTTCACTTCATCCACTGATGATTGCATGCCTAAAGCTGCAAGCGCACTACAGCCGGTCGGCTCGACTCATTCCAAACGCTCACTCATCGACGAATAGAAAGGCACGTACTTCGCGACTCGCTGAGTACTCGAGGAGTGCGTGCATTTCCATTCGTTGAGGAGTGAGCGTTTGGACTGTGCCTACCCCACCGGCTGTAGTGCGCTTGCAGGTTAAATGTACGTTTCCTTAAAGTATCGGTCCAAAATCTATAGATTTTTTTTATTCTTATGTATACTTGAGAGAGAGGTCAAATGCAAGCTTACAAAACTCACTTGAATTAGGTTGTTTAGAAATGAAATATAATAAAGATATCAACAGTTCTTTCTTGTTTCCTTAGTACGTTAGTTGGTGGGGTTTTAGGGCACACAACAGAAAAGTTATCAGTGCCCATCTCGCTTCCTTTCTTCCGTAAAATGGCGTCTGTAAATGACACAAGCAAGAAAGAATATAAGGACATATGAAAATAAGGAAGCTCCAATAGATTTTGGATAGGCTCTATAAGGATATCAATGATGAAGCTTTGACCTTCGAATGTACGGGGAATGCTTGAATCTGAATGCAAGTTGCTAAAGACAAATGCTTCAAAGTATATCGTTTGATAGACAAATCAATAATAATGGATATTGAATGATGTCAACATAATGATACTATTGCCTCAAGCCAAAATAAAGTATTTATTATTTCTACTCTCTTTATAAGACTTTTTAATGTACTACCGTTAGGTCGTAGTGCGCCACTCTAGCCTAGAGGGTGTGGGGATGAAAGACCACTGCTGAACAAGTCCTCGCCACAGACAGGGGGAGGAATGAGTGGTTCCAATGTCGTCGTCGTCGACGTCGTCGTCGTCGAGGCAAGGATAGGAAGAAGGGGGCATTTACGAGGATAGCTCACTTCCTGTTTTTGGAAGTAAAATACTCCCCTATACTCACTAGCTGATGTTTGCGAGATGAACTTTTCTTCTTTTCTCGCCATGTACGATGTGCAGAAGTAGGCCTATACCATGGCTCAGACAGAAGAGAGAAATATGGAATGAGAACGATGAATAATACTAGATACGTTTAAGATGTTGTTTTACCACCGCATGCTAAATATCACTTTGGTTGAAATGGGTCACACAATTAATTAATTATGTGAGCATGAGTTAAGTGATATAAAGGATCATTTGTAGGATTCGTTTTGAGGTACAATGGGATGATAAAAACATGATAATTATTATTTTAGTACCTACAACGTTTGAGCGATGTAAACTGCACTTTCCAGAAACATAATGTACGGTTAAGCTTTAATTAACACTCCTAATTACTATGCTTTGAGATTTAAATAACACGATGTCACACGGTAAAGAAGTTAAAATGTGTCAACTTTATCAACAATGTCAGTGTTGTGTCAACTTTATCAACAGGTTTATGAAATGTGGTTTTATTTCTTCGTGGGAAGAGAGGAGTGCAACGTTGCATATAAACTACTCATCCTTTGGGTCACGTCGGTAGCAAATTGTTAATTATGTAACGCGTACTGCAATTATCCTTGTTTTGTCACTGACTGAATGTTGCATTTTAATCTTGAAGAGTATCGTCGTCTGAATGAGATCGCATAGGGAACATATTAATATAAATCAATCAATTAGGAATTAGGATTGAGGAGTTCGATAGAGGTAGATCATGAGTCAAAAGGCTGTTAGTTTGATATCCACCACCGGTGTACTCCAAACTGAATGTTTTCCCAGGTTTACCTGAGGGATTTAACATTGTTAAAGTTGTGGTCCTCACTTCTTCCCTATATCCTCCCTAAATAAAAGCATGATTGTACCTGGACAGATTCCCTTGAAGTACAATTTATGCACAATTGGAAGGTGGGAGTAAGATGCATTATATGTATATTAAATTATATTAATCTCCCTTTCTGAAATTACAAGTGAACATAAAGTTAATGCAGCACTGCAACTTTGAATGTGGTAGTGTTTCTTTGTGAGCTCTAGTACCGCCCAACTAATATACTAACTCCAACGAAAGAATGCAGATGCTTTGTAGTGGTGGGGATAGTTTGAAAGCGCGGTTTTACCAACACACAATTTTACCAACACAAACAAATATTATCTTTGCTAAATCACAGAGTTCCTTCGTGTGCTAGATCCACGCTGAGCTAGCGTCGATAGAGCTGACAATGTTGTTAAGTTGGGAAAACAACATTCTTTCGTTGGAACCACTATAGCACTCAATGGATGTATTCCAACGAAATAACGCAGATTGCTCGAAATTGTTTCCCAACCTAACAACAGTTGTCTCAAGCTTACGTTCCTTTTACTGCTCATTTATACTACCCCCAACACTACCACTTGTGTCGAAGGCATCTGCATTCTTTGGTTGGAGCTAGTATAGACTAGGGAATATACATAACCTTTTTTAATCACTCCACTATTCTGAATTCGTTAATCATATTATTTATTATTTAAATAAGATTTTCATTTATAAAAGTAAGCTGAAAGTTGCATCAATAATAATGGCGGGATAAATGAGCCTCTACGTCACTTTATGGTACTGATGCGAATCGGCCAGTAAGGTGATGCCAAACAGTGATATTAACTTTGCAATCTAAGTATGTATGTAAGCCCATTGGTCAACAATGCTCTAGCGTGCTCTAGACCTGAATCTTGACGTCACGTGCTGTTTGCGCGGGAAATAAAATACTACAAACTTTGAGCCTCAATAAAATGAAAAATAATTGTCTTTAAATTGCTTTTAATTGCAGTATAATCGCGTTTTAAGTGGTTTTCTATCCATTTCTTACACCCACGTCAATATTTGGACTTGGTGCATATTCCCTATTCCACATCCTCATCTCTAGACAGGTGAGTACACGTGTACTGCCTCACTACAGCTTCCTGTCGCATCCTTGCAAGAGTTCGCTCCGAGAGAGAATATAAAGCTCCTTCTCTCGTCGCTGCTGTCGGAGAAGTGGCTGAACTGAGACGCGGCGACCCCTCCTTCGACGCTGCACCCCTCAAAGATACTATAAAGACGAGTCCAAGTGCGCAGAGCGTGTGGCGCACGGACATGCTAGCTTCCATGATGCAAGGACACACAAACAGACATTTAGGGTACATACCCATTGTCATGAACTGTTTCTTAGTGTGTTATGAACACAATACATACAGATAATATATAGTGATGTACCCCACTGAACGACCTAAGCCTCAAGGAAAAGTAGTCTTCAGTTCAGATTTATCACTGCTTACCACAACTGACAAAATATGTAAGTACAAAAGTAGAAAGAGATGGTAAACTAATGAATAAATGTTTACTTAAGATTTTGGGTTCAAAACAAATTGAAGCAAAAATGTAGTTCTATTTCTTATTCTGGCTTTGCAAAGAGTAAGAACCTGATAATACCAGCATACCAACCATCATACCTTCCCACTAGCCTATATTGCAAAAGCCACTTTGGCGTAGGGCGAGGTATCCGAACACGTCGGTTTTCTATAACCTTGCAAAAAGATAACCAGATAAGAGAAAGCTTTGGGATGTAACAGGTTTGTATCTGCATTGGATGAGCTCAAGCAGCAATTGGCAAAACGTTTTTTCAATGATTCATTACTGAATCCCCGTTATACTTACGCATAGGCAATTTTTTACTAAATCACCTGAACGTATGATCGAAAATGTGTTAATTATGGTGGACAGCCTCCATGGATAGTTGTATTTTTATTGCACATCATACGCAATTAAATATACATAAACAATACAATTAACTGAATATGTAATTTTACATAGAAGGCGATTTGAAGTCCCCACTTGCAAATCATTCTTCTTTCATTGTGGGTTCAGATAAACTCCAAGTACAATAATTTCAAGTATTTTATTAAAAATATGTGTAGTTTTGTGAGCGTGCAATGGAGCCGACTAGTAAGCTACAATGTAACATGTTGAAGGCAAGCGAGTGTATGGAACTACGCCTTGCGATGTGAAGGAAGAGCAGCCTACCCGTACGGCTGGAAGCTGAAGGTCCGGGGGAGTGGTGGACTGTGGTTTGCACGACCTAGGGACAACACAGAGAGTCTAATGATTATCATTATTATAATGATTGGATGCTGGCTGTGTTGCAAGCCTGGCCGGTTGGACATGGTCCCGCTCAGTCTAGCCATGCATTCTCTAGAGTAGAGGAGGCTCCGTAGAACGGGGTGGAATCTCGATGGGAATGTTCTGGAGGTGCCGGATGTTAAGGAGATATTAACATATATATTAATACTATTAAAACATTATTTAATTTGTAAAACTATTCGACATTTATGTATAGTTCTAGCCATACAGTTGTAGATATAAAATATATACTGCGTTTATCAGACAAAAAAAATCAACAAGAATGTGGTCAATTTGAGATTTTTTAACAAAATCCAAAATCTTGAAAATCAATTGTTTTTTTTCAACTTACATTTTTTCTTAAACTGTAAAAATTTTCAATCGTCTGTAGTGTAACAAGAATTTGTCGAAAACGCATTTCCTATATCCTCTTGATACATATTGCAAGACTCCTAGCTTAATCGTATCCAAAATATCATAGATTCAGTTCAACTATGCATGATGTCCATTTAGTTAGGGGCATCTTCAGACACTACAGTCGTGTCACATATGCAGTCTTGCTCGTATAAGAAGTCAAGAAGTTTAAAAAATTAATGTGGTATACCTACCAAAACCAAACCAAGCACTGTATAAAAGAGCGCACTTACGATGTATTCGAATAATATGCATCAAAGACTTACGAAATATAATCTTCAAAAACAAAACTCTACGAATATGTCTCATAAGTCATAACTCATTACGAATACATAAGGTGACCATATTTTGAAAGTTACAAACCGGGACAACTCAAGTGTAAGAAATGTACTTTGTACTCCATGGACCATTTTGCGGTCTGGGGCAGAGCCCCAGCCGCTGGAGGCATATTTTTTTCGAGATATATTTGGTCAAATGCCCAAAAAACAGTTTTCTGACATGAAAATCTGAATTAAAATGATTTTAATGTGTACATTTTTGTAGTCAAAAAATCTTTATCTAGTGGTTTAAGAATGATAGTACAAAATAAAATATAAGCTCTTTGTACAAAATAATGCGTGTAATGTATTGATTAGGGCATCATCAGTGTTGTGCCAGATAACCAAAAATATTATCTAAATAAAGATAAGATACTCTTCCTAAAAAAGTATCTAGATACAGATAATAGATAATGGACATGAATTGTATCTAGATATAGATACATATACTGGCAATGTATCTAGATAATAGATAATAGATACTTTTACAAAAAAAATCGGCTTAAAGACCCAATTCAATTTTCAGTAATACGTTTCAGGGTTCTAGTCTAGGTCTATTGTCTATAATAGGCCTATATAGTATTTATATATTTACCTTCAAGTCCAGTAGTAATGGTTAAACTCGTAAAGTTTGGTTCGGAACATAACAACCCACTTTATTAGAAAAGGGTAGCCCACTTACCTGGCTGAAAAGGCATGCAATAACAATATGAAAAAATGTTTTACCCTACATAAGTACACACAATAAGAAATTACAATGCTAACAAATATATTTTATCAGTTGCATTATTTTGAGGCCTATATAGAACAGGGAAGGATAGTTTGACTGAAATGTTTGGGATATTATTTTTTAAATGGGCCTTTTTAAACTAAGTTTTGTTATTCAAATATAAACGAAATTGATCTTTCAGAAAGTTCATGTTTGTTAGCTTGTAGGGCGAAATTTTGAAAAGTTCAAAATAATACGATCTAAGCTTAAGTTCAAATAAAAAATAAATTTTTCCCTGGTCAAGTTAAATGAAGATATTGCAAAGGGGAAGACAAACTTTTTGGATGAGCGAAGCGAAGACTTCAATATTTTCACTGACTCCCAAAAAAATTAGCTCGGGTGTTTTTTTGTTTGTTTTCCTGTCTGTTCGTTCGCTCTCTACCGGGCAAACGGCATATGCGATCTCGATGAAAATTTTGACACGACCTTCGTTTTCTCTGAACTTAGACTTGCCACGTTTTTGGTACAATCGAAGAAATATTTCTCATGAATTATTGTTCTAACGATTTTTTTCCATTTTTAATGCGATATTTTCGTGATGTTTGGGACGATTCTGACCAAACGGATGGGGCTACAAACGTTCATATTTTACATGTTCATTAAGATTATAGTGATGTACTGCCTTTTGAAAGAAAAGTTGAAAAATTTGCCAAAATTTATAGAAATAAAGGTTTTTAACAAAAGCCTTTTATAGGTCTATAATTAACAAGTATTATCAAGTATATAGAAACTTGACAATAATCACCTACCATGCTTACAGAAGCAAGTCTTTGGGCCTCGAGATATTATGCATTTTATTGTTATCCCACGCATATAAAAACTTACAAAAAGCTCATTCATCAATGCGACTAAAAAAAGCGTTCGCGAAGCGACCTAGTTAGTATTCATTAGGTTTTGGCCAATCTAAATCTTCCCATTGAAAATCATGATAAAAAAACAACACTATTTTTGACGACGTGTTAGCATTTATTGATAGTGATTCTGATTTTTTGTATATGTTATCTAATGTGAAGATTCAGATAATAGATAACCAGAAATATTATCTGAGATAAGATAATAGATAATTTTGAAATCATGTTATCTAGATAAGATAATAGACAACACAATATTATCTAGATGATTATCTAGATAACATTATCTAGATAACGGCACAACCTGGGCATCATACTAATGAAGTCTTAATAAATAATAATAACAATTGAAAGTACGCATGATTTAACTTTTAATACATTTCGTCTTTTTAACGAAATAATTAGTGTAAATATGTAATTAATCAAAAACGTAGTTCAGTTGCATGATTATTACATTTTCATTTTTAATTTCTATAAACAAAATCAATGCAAATAATGTCTGAGAAAATTAGAGATGTAGGCCTAATTCTGTAGTAAGTGGTATAACATGAAAATGTTGATACAAACATTATAGTTACACATTTTTATTATTTGTGCCAAAAAAAGTTCATGACTTCGAAAAAGAACACAAACTTGTATCAAAAGATTAAGGTCAGTATTAAAGATATTCAGGGTTGGTAAGGTAACGCGAAGAATAGATAACGATATTTACGTTTTCACGCACGTGCGCGACCCGGCACCTCCACCAAAATCATTAAATAATACACCCAGAGAAAATGATTTTTTCTTCTTGGGAGTGGAAGAACTATATCAATGTTTTAACTGTTAGTTTTTATCAGAAGAGTGTATTTTAAGGTAAAACATTATACTTCCACATGGTGAAGTTGACAGAATACCGGAACATTTCCCCTCCAAAATTGCAAACCGGTACAAATACGTCATTTTAACGAGTCTCTCGGGACACCGGTACAAGTGTGAAAATGGTACTGTACTGGTCAAACCGGTACGTCTGGTCACCTAACGAATACATACGCATCCGAGTTTCAGGCTGTGGAATTTTATTTGATTTTGCAAAGTCTGTCAGTCGTCCATCATATTATGAAGCGTCTAATTGCTGATTAATGGTACTTCAGAAGACTAGACTGAGTATGTTTACCAAAATATGTTTATACAATCCCTTTTAGTAACATTACATCTACTCCTGCAATTTATGCATAGTAAACAATTGGAAGGCTTTAAGTACTATTATACTGCGTTTTCATTGGGGCTAAATTTATAGTTTGGCGGACATTTTTTAAGTATTGAATATAAACTTAAAACTTATCTAGGCAAAATATTTAGGAAATAGAATTATGAATAAGAAGCATAACAACTGCATACGTTGAGAATCGAGCATGGGACAGATAAAGGTTGAAATCAACTATGAGTAACTAGCATCGGTTAGCAAGATCAAACATGTAGACAAGCTGCAAGACACAGCTTACGAACAATTGAAGTGAGTACCGGTACAAGTATGATTTGTTCAAGTATGATAATAAGTATACGTAGCAGGCCCCTCCCTAGTCTCACGATTTCACATCTAACAAGATACTTCACAATGAGCTGGGCGTAGTGTAGCTGGTGAGATCAAGCTGATAGCAATCATGACTAGCCTATAACAACACGGGCCTAATACCATGCAATAGATTCATAGGCCACTACACCACATGGTTGTCTTCAGGCTCATTGCTAGTGCACGAGACTCTAGTCCGGGGGTTGTGAGTTCGAGTCCCACACTCGGACGTACTGTGACTAGAGTAGTTAGGTTGCCATTCATTGCGCTCCCCTGGCCAATATAGGAGTGGGGGCAATTTACCCCTTCTTACACCACTGGTCAAAAAAGTTCCAATCCATTCGATTTGTTCGTTCAAGAAAAAAATTAATCAAATCACGTATAGCTTATAATATGTTTACCTATGATAATCAATACGATGCTACGCCAATCAATACTCTTATTTGTTTTGTTAAAAAAAAAGAAATTTGTTTAATTTAAATTCAAATTTAAATTGGGTAGCATAGTAAGTCAATTAGGCCCTATCTCAATATTAGCAAAGACAATGATTTATAATACTATGTGAAGTCGATAAAGATTAAAATATGATACGTATAAGGTAAAACCATCCATGGACATCATCCACCATTGGAACTTATGGAGCCAATGCCAAATGAACTGAAGCCAAATAGGCCATGGCTACCACGCCTGCTAAAGCTTATATGGAACTATGAGAAACCATCATAATAGGGTAATATAACCATGGACTTATAGTAACTGGCCATGATATTACTAAAACATTGAGAACCCCAGCTATAGTGAACGCGAGATAGATCTTATATAATATAAATGCAATTTTAATTAACCAATGATTGGTTTTGACCTGATAATATAATAAATGATATAAATTGTGTTAACATATTTTTATCCTCTGCCATACTAATTTTAAATTTAACCACTGCGGTGCATCCAACAATCAGTTATAACTGAGGCACCTTACTGCATGAAGAACTTATGTACTAACGAGCACTAAATTTTACATAGATGGCATAAAATGCAAAAATGAATAAGCTTACACACATTCACAAATTTGACACACAAAATATACTGTATACATGATATATGATAATATATGATATTGATATGTAGTTTTATGCTTAGGTTATAAAGTCAAAAACGTTGCATGGATTTTTAATTGATTGCACAACAATAATATTGTTTATTTTGTAGGACTTTAGGGCGTATGTATAAAACAATATCGACTAATTTTAAACAAATAAAAAAATCAACCTACTTACCAAAAATCCAACCAATTATAATTAACTAGAATAAGTTCATTTTAAATTGTTTATAAATAATTACTGATAAGTTGACTTAAAATGTAAATTTAATATGTTTTGTAGTCGTCGTGGGATTGTTCGATTGTATTGTCACTCACTGGGACGAATTCAACTCCCTATAGGCGTACCCAGATGGGGAAAGCCTATCTCTGGAAAATTATCATAAGTCCAATATAGTACAATAGTTAGACAATGGCTGCTTTGCACCCTGAGCAGGCTTCCAACTATGAAATTATTAAAATTCCATAGCATTCCAACCGGAATAATGTCATAGCAAGTTCTGATTGTTTACGTTGCTGTTAATTTCGACTGTTGTTTTTATTCTTGATGATTCGCGGTGCCAATTTAATGTATTTATTTTCATGGTAATATAATATATTTGTGATAACTGATAATTTTCCAATGTCTTTAAGTTGACGTCGTTTTTTCTAGAAAATGCAACACAGTCATACTGCTCCTTCACTTTGTTGCTTAAATTAGTGAGTTTTATTGTATTTTACCTGTCCCATGACGGCACAGGTCGGCCAGGTTATGGACATGTCCATATACCCTATTTAGCACATGGTTAAACAATGGTATATACTTAGTTGAGCGTCAATCTCAAAAGTATATTAAAATTAACATCGAATATCAACAGTTCAAATGCCATTATGTAATACAAATAACAATCACAATTGTATTAAATTATATTAAATAGAATTGAATTTAAAATTTAAAAGATGATATTTGGATGAAGTTAAGGAATCGTATCGAATGGTATAATGGATATTTAAATTTAGGTCTGAGGGACTTTGCTGGCGAGTATACGACGGTTTACGTACATTGTGCTTACAGGCGTGCTAGTGCTGCGAGCCAGTCCGGTCGAACCAGGGATGGGCTGACCAGATGATTATACACCGCGTAAATGAACATTCATACAAGCCTAGACGACGCCGTGTATAGTAATCACATGGACGACGGGATGAAATAGCCTCAATAGATGTGGAAACGCTTTGAATATAAGTGAACTTTCAGCTTATTGGCGGAAATTAAAGTTTGTATGCGAGTTTCAATCTGTTCGGAAAATTTTGAATTGTGCTTTCAAACAAAATCAACAAACAAATTCAATGAGGAGAAAATATGTAAAAAGTATGGTGTATAGATTATTGTTAGATCATGTGGTAGTTAGAAAACCATTTGTACGCCATGGTAAACTACCGGTCAATTGATCTGTTTTGTGTTTTAAACAAAAACACAATTTTAAGATGCTCATATGCTAACCTATTTGGTATTGGCGTACACCTTTCTTTAATACAGAAGTTCACATTCAATCTCTAGTTTGGGCAGGGCTTTATATTTATCAATTATGACCACTTACTATCCTTGTGCACTTAGTTATAACTTTGTTGTTACTTAACTTAGTTGAAAGACTTAAGACATTTCTAAAAAAAAGTTTGTCATTTTTACTTGTTCTTAATGTTGTTGCGTGTATGTTCTTTGGTGCTGTATTGAATCGCACTAATTTGGAGAGTCTATGGTATTTGTGAAAAATGATTCAATAAATTAATTGAACTAATCTAAACTGTGGAAGAAGCTGCTTAACCGTCAAACATATTCAACGACAAAATGTTTGTTTAAGTGTTAATTGTTAAATTTCATTTATTAGCTATTCTCTCATTTCTAAACTTGAAACAAATTTTGGTCGTTTCCATTAATTTTAATTCTGGCGTTACAGGTTATAGTTTTTAATTATGATCAGAGCTGTTAAAAGTCTTAATTTTTGATATGCATATTGCATACTACTATCTGGTATTGTTCCAAACAAATATGATTTTACATATTATTATTCACCTCTACGCAATTAATTGGGTTATTTGACTAATTTATACAAATTAATCGGAACGATGCTGCAGATATTTAACTATAATTGCCCAATTAGTATTTTAATGACTTCCAAACTAATGAATGTTCATTGAACATTACTAAAATAATGTGTAATATAGTGTTGAATACTTAAAGCAAGTAAAATAAATTTGTAAAATTTAAAAATGTAAGCAATCAAAGTTGTTAAAAATGTAGTCTGTATTAGGCCTAAGCTATGAACATTACCACTTTTAAACATGGCTTATCTCAAGGTTGAACTAAATAGATATTACACTCAGTTAATGGAATGATTTACAAGATGGTGAATTACTTTTTAATCTCAAGTTTCTGTTACTCAAAGCGGACTTGATATACGCCTTCTCCTACCTGTAAATGTACTTGTAAGTATTCATCTCCAAAGTATAGTCTAAACAAATAATTATATAAGGTAGTATTAAAATTGCACGTGTGATTTAATATTGTCACACACACACACATCAATTATGTCAGGTCAATGATGTGGCTAGAATTCACCTTATAACTATTATAGGGCACTATAGGTCTAGGCCATTTATATTTATATACATAGAATTTGCAAATTTTTATTTTAGTTATACATTTCTTGAAATAAATATTATTACTTACAAATAGAATATTGTTTAAAATAATTTTCAAGATTAAGACTGTTGGCTAAGCTCGAGAAAACCAGGCTTTGACGCAGAAAGCAGACGTAAAGTCAGGATCACTTGGAAGCTCAATCATTTGTCCTATCGGGTTTGTGGTTTGCACCAAAATGTTAAGTAAGAATGTGTAATAGGTTGGAATCAAGGCATATTTTCCTAATACTGCTCACTTTTCTTATTAACTGACCGTAAATATGATACCAAACTGTTAATTTGTAGTAATTTACCAATTTTGTGTAAGAAACAATTATTTGAAATTTCAAAATCGGCTTTTATAGATCCTTTGAGAACAGCCTCCAAAAAATGCAGACTTTTTGGATGAAAATTAAAGGTAAAAAAAAAGAGTTAGGTTCTGTATGTGAAATTAGCAGGATTTGACGATGGAGCGTTTTTTAAATGGGCATTTAACATTGTAAAAAAGTTGGCCCAAGCTTGGCAAACGGTCTTAACACTTACGCAATTTTGCTAAGATATCTCTGACAACATGCATAGGTATCAACTACTATAATAAATTAGTGTATTAAAATACTTTTTATTCCTTTAAGCCCAGCAACTTGAACGTTCCTAGCAACATTGCATCAGTCAACTCAGGGTTGAGAAACACACAAGTCATGACAGAACCGTAACTAGATAATCACCCGATCCTTCGATTTACCGACTAATAGTTGTGTTGTTTGTTACAAAATACCGTCATCTAGCTTAGTCAATATACAATAACGCTGTGTTATTCCTATCGGTTTGCGCTCGCAAACAATTGCATTGTTGTCTTTGAAGGATTGCTTCTCGACGTTTACATGGTTGACCAGCTAGGAGCCTCGCTTTTCTGTAAAGAGGATACTCAAGATGATTACTGTGTAAAATGGGAGACTTTCCTCAATATTTTGCACCCTCATAAAGAGAGCAACAAACTAAATAAATAAATAAATAAATACAAATAACAAATATAATTAATGTTTTTACGGTGAATCCTTAAAAATATTTCTTCACTCTAAAAAAAAAAAAAAATTGGTCAATGACTATGTGTTTTTCAAACAGACTCATCCAAATTTACCTACAGAATAGAGATAGTGTTACATCCCGTATTCAAAATGATAAATAAATCATTCGTTTTAAACCAAATTTAACCAAAAACGTATGTAGAGTGTATAAGTAAGATCATAAATGATCGCCATGTTGTGAAGTGAATCGTGGTTACAAATTATGTCCTGAAATATGATGATAGTCGGCTTGTATATAACTTGGATAGTAACATCATTCATGACAATCGAATCCATCAAAGTCTAATTAATGCAATTCTTTAGTGTAAGCAGGCATAAATACTGCTTAGGAAGTAGTATTTTGTCGAAGATCTATAACTACCAACACACTACTACAGCAATGAAATTAATTAAATTTAACTGGAGGACTAGAGCCTCATTTACAATCACAACACGTAAAAAAATAACGTAACGTACGGTAAAATTAATGTGGTGTTTACAAACACATAAAAAAACGTTACAAATTAAGCATCCTTTTGCTAGAAGTAGGGTTATGTGTAAATTCTTAGGGCTAACGGAATTGATGTGTATAGGCGACCAAATCTCGGACCACGAGTTCTTCTGCTACATCTTTATAAAGTCTCTTCTTTTCTTGTCGTTAATTTTGGAGTTCGATTGTACTTCGCCCACATTCGATCAATTTACCGTCATCCCTTGCGAAACACGTAAGAGTAGACACTCGGAAACGGGCTGTGATTGGCTAAATTAAGAATAAAATAACGTTACGTACGGAAAAGTTCAGATTGGGTCAACTTCTTCATACGTTATACGTGCGTTGCGTTACTTGTTAAGTGATTGTAAATCACACCACTGTTTCCAAGAAATTCAACTTTCTTACGTTAATTTTTAACTTGTTGCTATGTGATTGTAAACGAGCCTTATCTTAACTATCAATAAACTTTAACACTGTATATATTTATACAAAATGCAAAAGTCATGCTCAAGAATACTAAACGAAACAGTTCAATTTCTTCTCAACAAATTTGACCTGTAGAGTACTTTCCGAGACTACGACTTTTTCATTCGTGTAAATTTGCAAAGTTATATTATGTTAATGTTCTTTAATTTAAAAAAAAAAAACAAGTACACGAAAAAGATTAACATCCTTATTACGGATTCGGGTAATGTTCGTATTGTTACTTCTCTTTGGAAACCATTGTATTAATTTCTCGCTGCCACCTAGTAAGCGAAGTCGACTGTGGGGTTGGTTGAGTGACTGAGTGAGTTAGATCGTTGTTGTCATGACGACCGTCGAGGATTCTGCAAGCGTCCTCCCACCCCCACCCCTCCCCTCCCCAACCACTATCTGACGAGGCCTACACCACTCGCTCGCAGAAACATCATGCCGATAAAACGAAACTTAAAAGAACAGTATTCAAATGTCACATTTATTGTGATAGAATGAAATGCCATTACGAATATCAGTATTTTACATAGAGCTGAGCAAAGATATCGATATATCGACAAATGGGGATATTTTCGATATCGTAAGGAAATCTATAGTTTATTCATCCAGACTTTAAAAATTTATGGTGGAGGTGCCGGTAGCTATAGTAATTCACCAGCTTTTCAATTTATGGTGGAGGTGCCGGGTGCCTAAGTTCAATTCATCCAGACTTTTACAATTTATGGTGGAGGTGCCGGGTAGTCTAAAGTTAATTCATCCAGACTTTTATAATTTATGGTGGAGGTGCCGGGTAGTCTAAAGTTAATTCATCCAGACATTTACAATTTATGGTGGAGGTGCCGGGTCATTCATCGCGAGTGTGAAAACGTAAAAATAAGCATCATTATTAATTTTTGCGATTTTAGCCACTCATTATTTTTTGTACGGTTTCTTTGACACAATTTTTATTTAATAAGAAACTAATTTATCAAAAGTAGATAAAGTAATTGGATCGTTAAAAAGAAAATATTCAGACTTATTTGTCGATTTGATGAATTTGTTTTGCATGTTCTGGCCCTCTCCTGTTATTGTGTTCTAATAACATAATTTATTTCTGCAATTTTTTTTTTTTTAATCATATTTTGTTGCCAGAAATAGTTTCAAGGTCGTTCTTTATAAATTTTATTTTGAATTTTTAAACGTTATTTTGTTCAACATTAAGTTTAAGGATAGACACTTCAAAAATGTCGAAATATCCTATTAATTATACATAAGAACAGTGTTTAGTGTAAATATTTTCCTTTTAATGCACAATTATTTTTCTTTTTAAAACTTAAAAAACAAATTTGCACAGATATTAAACTATCGATAGTTGAATGATATGTCATAGCACAGCTCTAGATTTATGTTATGTGCATTATTGCTAGAGAAATTACCACATAACTAATAGAATGGATATTACCACTGTGAAACTGAGAACCTGTAGTTTGAAGATAGGTATAGAAATAGTTATCGAAATATCATTTCCATCTACTCAATTCCCTACAATATACTTTTACGGTAAAAAACTCACATGTATTCTATATCGGATGGAAGAATGAATTTTACATCTGAAGTAAGACGATTGCATCGGCATTATTGTATTTTCTTGATTACAACCGTAATTTAATATCCGATCCTACATTCAAAAATAAAGTCGGGGAGGAGGGGAGGAAGGAACCTCTGTGCCAAGGGCCTTGGCCTCCGGGTATATTCTTCGACTGATAACACCTACATGCTTTATCCAATTGTTTTGATTATTTCACAGAACCTTTATTTTACGAATTAATAAATTCGTTGTGAAATTTGAGCTAATCGAAAAATTATTTCTCGTGAAAATCGCAGTTTTACGATATTTTTCTAATTTTTAAATTTTTCGACTTATAACACCTACATGCTATATCCGATTGTTATGATTTTTTTACAGCACCTTAATTTTATAAATCGATATACTCGTGAGGAATTTCAGCAGAATCAAAAACATATTTCTCATGATAATCGCAATTTTTCATTTTTTTTCGATTTTTTAAATTTCTTCGACTTATAACACCGACATGCTTTATCCGATTGTAATGATTTGTTCACATTACTTTAGTTGAATTAATATATTCGTGTGAAATTTGAGCGTAATCGAAAAATTATTCCTCAGTGTAAATCGCCATTTTGCGCTTTTTTTCGTTTTTAAAAAATTTACGCTTATCCATCTGAAAAAGCGTTTGCGAAGCTTCCCTAGTTTAACAAAAATGATTTTGCAATGGAACCTGAAGAAGTAAAGAGATCCCACGCATACTTAAAACTTAAAAAGAGCTCATCCATCAACGCGACTATAAAATGCATTTGCGAAGCGGCGTAGCTAAGAAAAATCATAATTTTCTTGTACTATTTTCACCCTCCGACAGAAAACTATAAATACTTTTTACATAGCTCTTTTTCCATTTAAGTCACATATCTTTTCCCGTGAGCCAAGTCCAAAAAATTACAAATTTTTGTTTAAAAATTATGTGCGACCAAACGGGGCCTAAATTTAAAAAAACAAGCCATGAACGAAGTTTGTTATCACCTTTCTGAGAATGCAAAAAAATAATCTTAATTGCTCGATTGAAAATATAGTTGAATGTTCAAAAAGTATATACACGATCGCCTATTTTCGCCTCGAACTGTAGCCTTCCTCACGCTAATTTGATTGAAATTTCGAACTTCATCCAGTCGTTCACTTTGCTGTTAAGAAATCGCTTGGATGACACATAAATATGTATTTTTTGTTCGTATGTCCAGAGATGTCGGTCTAAACCAAACGAAGTACATTACCATAAAATGCGTAAATGTGTGTAGAGTAACGAAATAATGCGCATTTTAATGTGAACGTCGTCTTTCCTCAAGTCTTGAGTCTAGACAACAGAACTCTCGCCCAAAACCATTTCATTAATATTTCCATGTTAATTACACCTGAGACCAGAGTCCGCCGCGTTACGCCGATACCTCAAGGCATTCGGGCGCCGGCACGCACGCAGGGACAAGCCGCTTACCATTTTGTCCCCTTTAAAAAATGTTAATTTATTTCTAAATAAAACAACAGGTAGCACTTAAAGGTACTTAGTTTTTCGGGTAAAACTCGAAGAATCTAGTTTAAACATTTGAGTCTCGGACGCCTTGAAATGGTCCGCTCTGCCTTCGAATTTCAAACGTAATTATATTTAAATACCCCGCTCACAGTTTCGAAAATACTGATTACTACCTTCTATACTTTGTGTCGAAGACAAAGGACAGCAACCCTTCCTTACTAATGGGATGTGTATAAAATGAACAGGGTCAAAATTGCTCCGTTTATTCTCAGTGGTTGATTTACATAATAACAAAAGTGTATAGTGTATATACCGTCGCACACTTTTGATGCAATTTCCATTTTATGCGTTTGGTTATTTGGTAGGTATACAAATTAGATAAACGCTGGTTATTGGCATGGGTTAGTTTCACCCCTGCAATTTAAACTAAACGTTATTTTGTATATTTCTACCCCAAGAGTCGCCACACACACGCCAATTAGTGTATGTGAGGACATTAAGTGCATCTTTGAAAATTAATCCAATTTAGTTAAACGCTTACTTTTAATCCTGGACCCTCTAGTCAAAGAGTTATACGGGGAAGTTCGAGTGTTGTTAAGTTTGCGTCACAGTGGCGCCGGAGCCGGGGGGGGGGGGCAGAGAGGGCACTTGCTCCCCCTGCGAAATCAAGGGGGTAAACTGGCAAGACTTTAGTTTCTCAATATAAAACAAGAGCATTGTTAAATTTTGAAGTGGCAAGATTTTGTAAACTGGCAATATGTGCATCTACACAATTTTATAAATTACTACCGAAAGGACACTAAAATCTAGTAAAATAACACCATTTCATTTGCAATGTTAAAAACAAATTAAAATCTGGGCTAGGCCTCCCAGAAATAATTGTTTCATGGCCAGTTATATCAATTTCTTATTCCCCCCCCCTCCTAGCGAAATGGACTTCCGGCGCAACTGAGTTTTGCATGTATTATCATGCAAAATGCCTTTTCGTTTTGTCTTGATAATCCGAAGACGGTATGACTGATTGTAGGTAGCTGTAATAAAGATTAAACTTTTCCATTTCATTAAAATTATTCATTAAAATTTTTCGACCATCACAGCAACAAAAATGTTTACAGTTTTAGATTATTATTATTATTATTTTCATTACTAAAGCAATGTTGAATCAATTTTACTCTGAAGTAGCTAAATGTTTTTATTTTTTAAGGGTCGTATTTTTAATTTAGTAATAATTATAATATTAGCATGTAGTAACGTGTTGGGTTGTAAGTAAAGGCTTGTGTTATGACAAACGTTTCTTTTTTGCCACTCTACATTTACATAACGACATTTCATATTACATATAAACGTACAGCATTAAAACAAAACTTATGAATTAATCTCGTAACTACAATAATAAGCTAAGATCTACACTAGTTTTAACAGTCGTTATCTACTGGAAGAGTAGTAAAGTAGCACACTATCTTTACATACATCAGTCATGTTTCCGAGTCCTTCACACAGAGGAATATCCATCTGCTAAATCCACACTAAGATGCTAACAGTATCATTACTAAACAAATTACTATATTTGCCATATTGTTGTACATTAAATCTAGCACAGTAACATGGAAACATAATAGTGTTTAAATACTTTGTTTTCGGTCTGTTATTTATGGATGACGACACAATAGTTAGGCCTACACTGATCACTATAATTTACTCTTTTTGTATAATAGCATTTTATTTTACTTAGCGTTCTAGGAAAACATTAGGCCACTCATTTACGGAATTATAACTTACATAAGTGTCGTACTTTTTAAGAAACAATGTACTGAAATTGAAATGCAACGAGGCGGCTAGGTCCTTAAGATTCCTGGAATTGGTTTTGAACCGAGAAAATAAAAAGTGTCACTTCCAGCGGCGCTTCTTGACAATTAGTTAAGTTTTTGTTGTTGTGATAAACAAACTGCTCTTGCCCAGTGCTGTACCATGGACATTGTACAAGGCGAAGGTTACAGAGAATATACAAGGTTACGAAAGAGAATGGGTTTAATTATTACTTATTTCTTTGCAATTCATAATATGTTTTCGTTGCTGAAACATACACGTAAAATATAACAAAGGAAATTTTTCATTTTATGGGACACATCGTGCATGTTTGGCTAAAATCATTTTTTTTAAAATTTGGTTTGCATTTTGATTTTAGTAACTGGCATATTGTTTACCATCTACCAATTTTGCGGATTTTCAAGAATAATCTTATAGTGATGCATACGTGGTTTCAAATTAGTGGAAACCGTTAATTTTGAAAATATTTCCCGGGTAATTGAATGACATTTGTTGGTAACGCAAATGCCTAAAATAAATAGTAAATGTTCACACTACATCTACTTTCTCAAAGTATTTATCAGTGTATAAACGAGCAAATAAATTTAATAAATAAATAGTTTTCTAAAAAAAATAATGATACATAAAATTACATTATTCTCTAAAAAGTTAAGGTTTTGAGATAATGTCAACGAAATTTAAGATTTCGTTGGTGAATTTTTAGAATATTGGAGTTGTCCATCCATAAGCATGGGTTTTCACTACGAATTCATTCTCTACTGCCAAATTCACACATTATCTATCCAGAATTTTAGATCTACTATACCTCCTAACCTGTGGAAACAAGATTTTATTTTCACCTATAAATTACTATTTCAGACTCTAAAGACAAATTGAAAACGTGTGATTATCGTATAAATTGGTCAGAGTCAGACCTCCTTCGCGTTGTTTGTTTATGGCCAAGGTGTTTGAATAGTTTGGTAAGAAATAAGAATATCATACAGATCTATGTGAATTGAAGGACAAGTCACAGCAATCACGATATTGACAGAGTTCAAACCTTGATCCTGTAATTTACATTCTATTTTGACTACGTAGGGGCATACAGGGTAGGCTTAGTCGCTTTGATTTACTGTCCCCCACTGAAAATCAGTTATATAACTAAATGGGTAGACTCTAAATACAATTTATTTATTTATTTTATATCCTATAGGTGTAGGGTTATAATATGATGAGTATTGTCAGGCGAATAAACCGTGCATGCAAGTTTAAAGCCAATTCAGTAGCAGGATGCGAGTTATATCTTAACCATACCAAATAAAGCTTTTATGAACAATCTTTTAGCACATTTCTTACAGTAAGTTTATATTTTGATAGTTATTGTACAATGGGAAAAATATCTTTATTTTGCCGTTCATATTATACATTTGACATGAGTAATAACAAAAGGATGGTAAAAATGGCGAATGCAATTGATTATTGTTTAAAATAGTATTTTTATAGACTGGCACACTGTTCTTTAACATATTTATATTTCAGTGGTTAGTCGAAATATGTCTTCATTATATTCAAAATAAGAACAGTATGAAGTCCATAAAAATATTATTTTAATCATTTCACATCAATTCTACTAGTTCCTCTATATAAATTGATCGTTATTTAGACACGAGTTTGGATTGTTTTAAATCTACATACGATTTTAGAGGCTAGAACATTCCGAGGTAGTGTGAATAATTATCTGGTTATGTAGCTCAAATCCATTTTGATACTTAAAAAATGCATAATGAAAATAAAATAAATTCGTATTAAGATTCTACCCACTCAATCACAGAACTGATTTTCAGTGGGGGACATAAAATTTAAAGCAGACCAAGCCAAACCCTGTAAGCGCCGACGCCACCGTATATTATTTTTAAAATGGTGGATGCTGTACTGGAGAAATCTTATAAATTGAAGCGATGTGTTTACTCCAAAACAACGTTATCACAATATAGGTAATACCACACATATTAATATCTAACACAACAGGGAATATTCTAGATTAAAGCCCTAGTAATATACCCAATTAAATAATCAATAAGACATTTACAGTGTATCACACATATTTTTTCCAATAATCTAAATTTTAACATATTATATAAGTCTATAGTTTTAGTTTTATTTAACGTCTATTTTATTCATATTCATATTCATATATTCGATTATATTTTATTGTTTCATAAAACAAGAATAAATTTCTAACAGTGTCAGTGTTCTTTGAATAATTATATACAATGTATAATAATATACAATGTTTTAAAAAGTTTTTAAACGCAGTGAAGTGGCAATTAGATGCACCAGTCACTGACTCCGTAACCAGTATCACCGCTCGCTATGATAATATAGTGTTTTTCGTCTGGTAGGTAATATCAGTGTTTTTACCGGCGGTAATGCGACTATTAGATGATTAGTAGACTATTTCGCGCTAGAGTTGGTACTGGTAGGAGAGAATAACAAGAGGCACTTGCGGTAACAGATCCAATGACACAAGACTTATCGGGGCCAACAATGTGAGACTGATAGGTTTATTAGTGGTCGGCGCAAAAACACCAGAAGCGAGCCAAATATCACTCTCAAAGACTAATTTAAAATTTAAATTATAGATTTTAATAATTGAAAGGCATCTGTTTAAGCGAATGATGTTTGTGAAAAGTAGACACACACACACCACAATAATTAAACTAAGTTTGTGGGCGTTATAATCAACAGAGTACATAAATTATATTATATTAATAAACATAAATTATTTTTTTTAAACGTTTTGCCATCAACATTTAAGGTGCCATTCAGACACAGAAAAAAAAGATGTTATATACTTAAAATATTACATTTAATAAATTTTGACACTTTTTGTATTTTTGACATTCACTCACTTCACTAGAATCTGACAAACTCACACTCGCACTAACTTACTCACAAATACGCAAACAATTATCAAGAATATGTTTTTGATACTATGTGATATTTTTATTGTGTGTTCAATATTCGTCGCCATGCTTTTTCTTTTCGTTCATCTATTTGATTTATAAAGTTTTAGATTATCTAGTTTAGTTTATGTATAAAAATATTTAGATTAACAATTTGTCTAGGCCGGTGGCAATTGGCACTGTGGGTGTGTTAAGGGGAGCTTGGCTCCCTAAAATTAAATAACATAGTGTGTGTTTTAAAATGTTAAGCCTACAATTGTACGTTCATTATCTTACAATATAATCATTGTACTGTACCACTTATAAACAAGGTTTAACCACACAGGCATTAGAGTCATTATAATGTACTGCTTACTATTTCATCTGTGGTAAACAAATCTGTATAAATGAAGTCTAAATTGTTTTTTTACTCTCACAAAAGTATAGTAGCAATTCAAACTATAATTTAAAAAAATAGATGACAATAATAGATACATGTATGTACACTAGTTTATCAATTCTATCCTAATAGGTCAGCGTTATAAACGCCAGTGTGCCATGCAGTTGTATTGGATATTACTTGCCCATGCGCGGTCACTTCCTATATTCTTAATCACACACACGATATTAATATCGGCTCACGCGATGTACACAGTTCTAGCACAGAGCTTTACACACATGGCTACATTCAAACATGCGAGCTTGCGAACTAGAATTTCAACTAATGCTCTCGACTCAACCAAGAAGTTTTCATGAACCGGACCGGGGTTCGATACCCCGCTGAGATGGATTTTGTATTTTTTTTAGATTGATTTCCATAGTTAAATAGTTGGATGAGGAAGGGGCAATTTCTTTAATGTTGGCAATACGCACCGGTCTACAGTATAACGTTTTGATTAATTAATTTAGTTTTTATGTTAATCGAGCCAAGAACACTAAGAAGTACCTCAATTGTGTGACAGAATAACGTTATAATATTGAATTAGATCAAGCCAAACACTTTAAGATACGACTGGAAACTGTTTTTATTTTTAAAGAAAATCATTTTGCATTTGTTGGCTAACCGAAATTGAAACTTCTCTGTGGAGAGTGGGGGAGGGTGGTTCTCTCGTCGTGGTCGTCTTCGTCGTCGTCTTTGGCATCGTTCGTGTCGACGTCGTCATCGAGAGGTCGTCGATGAGTGAGGGAGGCATCCCCGACAACGACTGCCAGAGCTCGCCTTTTAGTTACGGGAAGTAAAATACTCTATTTATGTGATAAATAATAATGACGTACATATGTGATGAATGTACACTTATTCTGTAGAATGAATTATTTAATATTTGAAACACTTGTTTTTGAAAGGGTTGGTGGATAAAGTCCAAAATCATGGGTTTTGAGTGAGGTATATTCTTGTAGAGAAGACATAGCTGCATTAGTGGTATTGACAGAGCAAATTTACATTGAAAATTCCATGATTTTTCCATTTGAATAATTCTATCGAGATTTAGTTTTGAATGGGCTGAAATTCATAACTTCTATTTTTTCAAAATATTTACTTATTTATTACAGAACTGTTTCTTTTTACTTACAATCTCTCAAAGTGATTCAAATTACTAGAACAGATAACAGACAGCACAGCAGTAGAATGCTAGACAGATGTTTAAACTCGAGTATAGGCAGAATTATGAAATTTACTATTAAAGCTTTGTTGCTAAGTTTATAAGATAACCCCTATTAAGAAGTCCTTTGCACCCATACTCTCGTATCTGTGCTTGTAATAGCAACTGACTTGCTAATTGGTTGTAATCTTACCTTGTTTTAGTTTGTCACCTTTTTCCGAACTAAAAATATTTGAATTGGCACTTTAATTATACAAGTTTTTTTTTAATAATTGACGTTCTTATTTTTACTGCGTTCGCAAAATCTTGTTCTTGCACAAAGATATTTGCAAAACAAAATTTGGGACATTGGATCCGGTCCAGAATAAAACTCAATAGCATTTGAGAGTACCTACTTTCGATTGCATGTGGCCCGGTTATATGTCTAGGAAATATGAATTAATACTAGGAAACGCTCAGTTGGACGCGTTGATAAGCGAGCACGTGCTATAGCTAGACCCACATTGCACATTTTTTTAAATTTAAAAATTTGCGACGTTCGTTGTCCACAGGGCCATGTTTCCAATATTATTTATTATTGCCAAGGTATTTGGGTAAACCCGTGTGTAAGTAAACCTTTACTTTGTGGATGAAATCCACCGCCATCTAGAGGACCTTGACTCCTTGGGAAAACTATTTAAACTCTTTGTTGACAAATAATAGACTGCTTCCTCGAAAGTATTTTGATTACTTCTAGGTGGCAGTGCATTAGAAACTTCGCGCGTCTTTTCGTTGCCATGGCAACGTTCCTTTTGTTATAATGTAATTTCCATCTACACTACCTACTTATCGGATCAAAATAAAATTAACATATTCGTGACCGGACGGACATTCTAAATGATTTGGCTATCTCAGATTTTGTCGCCGTTTAGTTTGAAAAAAAAACTTTCGATTAACTTTAATGTAACTTTTTAACTTTTTGAACGATTTTGCCACAAAACTAATGGCATTCAATCGAGAACGAAGCTTGCGGATGGTCAAAATTTCAACTCGATCCGAGCCTCCGTTCGAACGTTATGGCGAGACATACAAAAAAAAAACAAAAACAAACAAACAAACAAACAAAACAAAACAAAACAAAACCAGTGACTAATTTTTCCGGCAGAGTCAAATGGAAACGCTCGCTTAATAAAATTCCTGCAAATGTAAAGGTTCAATCTATGTATTTGTTCCAAAATCACTTAAGGGAGTTTGTTAAAATAGAATGTCCATTTGTTGGTTGTTAGGGTTGTTTGCAATTAAGTCTGCGGGCATTATGTGGGGTTTAAACAAATTTGAGTTGTGTTAGTTAAATTATTTAAAATACTATGTATTATTAATAATTTGTAGTGTATTTGACTGTCCTTGATTGCAGGAATAGACAAATGAGTTTATTGTACTAGTTCCGTAAAACTAACAATTAAACGAAGTCTTTATTGATATGCCTACGAAAATCGAACTTAATTGTTTAATTAATGAAGTAGTCACGACCACCCAAATAGCAGAAGTGATGGCTTTAATAGAACATCGTGTTTTAATAACCTGTAGAAGGACTATACCGGGAGTCGAACAAGTACATTGGAAGGATGCTCGACTGAACATTCTTCGTATTGGAGATATAAGGATCCCATCTTCCCACATGAACATCATTGCGTGTCTCATCTTACATGCCTTGGCCCATCTTATCTTCCCCCTTCACCCAACAGCCAATCACGCTCAAGTCACGTCGTGACCACACCACGTGATTGGTGCACGATTAATAATATTCCAGGTAAAACAAGACGCGGCTTTTAACTAGAAAACTGATCATCCTTTGCCGAAGGAGGATTTCAAGGTCGCGGAATTTGATGAGAATGAATGACAAGTATTCACTCACTTTTGGACGCGGTTGTACTTGTTGTTGGCAACAACCTTCAAACCGTGACTCGAGGTCTAGCGCAGAGAATGTGACTGTAGTGCAACCTCATTGAAATATTTTAATTTTTAATCTTTCTCTGTCTCTCTCTCTCTCTCTCTATTTCTTCATGCGTCCATCTTGTTTCATGTTGTGTTACTTTTGTTTTTAATTTCCTTAAGATTATTTTTTAAAATACATTTTTTGTTGTTAGAAGATGTTGGTTAACTTGCTCTCGGATAGCTCTAAATGTACGCCATCTTGTTTTCATATTCTCTCTCTCTCTTTCTCTCTCATCTCAACTCTATCATTATCGAGCGCAAAAGGCGCCACTTAATTTTAATGACTCTTCGATACTCTCTTGTTTTTTGTTGTTAGCGTTCATATTTTATTCCGTATAATCTTGGATTTTTCCTTTATGAAAATATATCTATTTTGTTACTAACAATCTCTTTGTTACCGTCTAACTTCTCAAAACACATTTCTGATAAAGTTAAAGAAAATAATCAGTTGCTTATAGCCAAAACATTGTACCTATATACACAATATTGCCTCACTAAAATAGTACTCATCATTCTGTGCCACCATTTGGCTCAGGCTGTCCATGTAATGTCCACCATATACATATATTGATGTTTAAATAAGTTTGGGCTAGACCAAGTTTTACTTGTTATATTTTTAGTGTCATGAAACTCATTCGCTCAACGTTACAAAATTAAATGTGTGGTTTATTTTTTTCTTATTTATTAATATTTGCATTATAACAATTGACGTTTGAACATTATACATAAGAATGCGAGAGGTGAGAAAGAGCATATGACCCATATTTATTATTTTAATGAATTTTACCTGCCCGTATAGGGCAGGAAGGCTAAAGCAGGGCAAATGTGGCCCTCTGTAGCCCCATTGTTTGTGTGTCTCTTTATTGAATAATATAACATGTTTCGACTCAACTGTTCCGAAATTCGGTAATGTTTTGTGTTTTGGCTTATTGATTAGAATGTTTCTGAAAGTATCAAAGAATAATAAATTTGTACATGTAAATTGTGACGAAAGTTCCATTTGTTTCTATGGATAACCTATAGACTCGAGAGGCTATATTTTAGTTGAAAAGTCGAACGTTTCGCTATACTCAACCGATCCACAACGATAAACATTTAACTATTTGATTCATTCAAATGATCAAGTGATAAAGACAGCAACTCACTCGAACAAAAAAAAAGTATAAAACATTAAGTGAGAATACAATTCAATCGAATTTCTTCAAATTTTATTATTTTTAGTGAATATTATTATTAGGTATCGGATTATTATAAGTGTCCTTCTCTGTAAATCAAGTTTTACAACTGAATATGATAAGTTTTAGATAAAAGTCACTCACAGTTATTTTTGCGAGATTTTCACCTTGAGTATTTTCTTATGATATAAGATGTAATAATGTTGAGAGCTCTGAGCGTAGGATTCTCCCATTGATTATATAACTATATGGTACTCCACCACTGTCGTCACGAACTGACAACACAAGATTGTATTTCTCAATAATTTCTAAGTAGGCCTACTGCGAGTAACTGTTCAATTATATTATTGTATCTATCTATAAGCAAAACAAATTGATTTGTGGTCATCTCTGTTGTGAATAGTGCATATTGTGACGTATTATTAATAAATAAGATGGAGTAGTAATCAGGAAGAAAGTATCATTTCATACATTTGAATGTATTCCATTTGTTCAAAATCAATTTTATCTATGAACATACAGGTTGTAATGACTTGTATATATTTTGTAAATGTATATTGAATTGTTTTGTATATCCTTTTTAAATGTATTGAATTAATTTTGAATTTGATTTTGATTTTGAATGTAATTATATTATTATTGTAACTGCATGTCTAAAAAAATAGCAATGAAGTTATGGAAAAACAATGTTGCCTTATATGATATCACCCTGTGCTTGTCTTCATTGCAAGGTTTATTTTTTTTTCCGATCTTCAAAGTTAAAATGAAAATTAACATCTTAGTAAAGAAACATCATGCATTCATGTTTATTTACAATAATTATGAAAAAAAATGGTAATAAAATCAAACAATGATGAATTCCCATCTTAGTTCGGGGTAGGTTTTGGCCCAGTATTCTCCCGCCGATAGAAAAGAGGAGAAAAATAGACAGTTATTATTTTGCAAGTCACAATCATCAGTTTACATTCATATAACATTGTTACAATATAATATACAAGTACATCTTTTATGGGCTTTCAGTATATTTTTTCAATTTTTATATGTGGCCACATTACAAGAGGACCAAATGTCCCACAAGTGCAATTTACTAAACCATAACAATGCAATACTTCTGTATAGTGTTCTGTACGGTAGTACTTTACTGCAATTACTTCTATAAACTTCCACCCACATATACGTTTATGTGATATAAAAGATAACAAATAATAACACAATAATAATAAAAGAAAAACAAAGAAAAACATAGAAAAAAATAAAAAATACAACGAAAACAATACAATGCTTCTGTAAGCTTTGACATTTTAAGAGTTCGGTGGTTCTTAGCATGGCTACTTTTACCTCTTATCAACCCGGCTGAAATATTGACAATAAATCTTAAACATTAGTAAACATCCTCCAACTTTGAATTAATATCAATGGGCCACGAAAGTCTAAAATTTGAATTCATTTTATTTATACTCATTTAACACTTGTAAACAATTTCTTTTTCATGTAGGCCTACATTCATCAAAGGTCTGCTTTAATAATAATGTTTTGTTTATAATTTTTATAATAATGTTACTCTGAACATATTTCTAATTTATATTTAGCGCAGGCGCGTTACATAAATAAATGAAGTACCCCAAACTTCCTAGCAGTTTCCTCCTAAATATGTACATACATCGTAGGGCAGCGTCATATGGTTATATTATAACGGCCCTAGTGTTAGCGCAGCAGTTTAGGTTTGTGGCGAATTAAATTATTCACCCTAGGTTGTTGGGTTTATCGAGTGGGCGTGCCCCCCCCCCCCCTCCCCCAGGACACTGGCGCCAAGGGGTTAGGAGCGAAGTCGGACGCATACCGAGAAAAATCAGACTTCGCAGACGGCTGCACGACTAATTATATCGCGCGGCAGGAAAAAAAGTAATTGTAGACTTGATGGTGGACAAAGATTTTTTACCTCGAAATTATTGTCTGTGGTTGGTTTTTGTCCGTAATTTGAAATAAGGAATTCCGGACGCAAAGATAAAAAAAGAGGAAATTAGGAGACAAAAAATTATTATAAATTTAGTGAAGCGTGTAAATATAACTCTAGACTTTTGAAAAAATATTTTTCAGAGTTGCATTTTGACGACCGGAGTGACGCCAGAATGCGATTGAACATGATCGATTTTGACATTATAATTTGAATAATCGATAAATATATCTGGACGGCGTATCTGTACGTTTCTAGTGAGTTTTCATAAAATTTAACACATTTCTATATAATTTCACTTTCATTAAGTCTAGAACATTATTGGCGACCCTGAAAATTGGCATTATGAGACGCTTATTAAATCTAATCGTAGCCATCGTAATATTTATACAAATTATTCGAAATTCAATTTAAATAAATTATGAAAATGATGAATATTCATTTTCACTCGGGTATTTGAGAGATTTTATCCAGAGGACGCACGTGATACGTTAACATTGCACGCGTCCATGGCGGCTCAAACGTCGAATCAGCACCAGCGCCCTACAATCGAACTACATTAGGGAGAACTACACTTTATCTGAACTGGTACTTACGTATTTACTTCGTAGGTTCCATCAACACACTCGTGACGACGACAACAGCTGGTTTAGAAAATAGTCTCACTCGATCGTCCACGTTTCGGTCGATTGCAAAATATGATCTCGATCTAAAACCGAAAGTAATAGTTTGTAAACAACGAGTTTGATTAGCTCTTATTATTATTTCAGATATAAAGCATTTATGTATTATTATTCGATGATCATTGGATCATCATGATAATAAGGAATATCACAACGAGCAAAGCCCTTAGCATTATTTTATATTATTTTCATAGCAATTATAACCATCACTTAATTCGTACAATTTCAAATTCATTTTTATTTTAATCTACATTCATAACTATGATTTGTATGTTAACTAATGTACAGGTGTATCTAACTGATTTTAAACGATGAAATATTTATAATGTATTATTTGTGAATTCATGCTTTAAAGAAATAAAGAAAGTTATACCAAAGGTTTACGGAATCAAATTATTGCTTCACTAAAATAATATATCGTAAACGGCTGTTGCAATGATCTTGAATACATTTTATAACTATATTATTTTGTTTGCATTGCTATGATAGACAATACACAATAAAACAAATGAAATCTTATGCCCCCAATATAAAGGCAATAAATAATTAAAATTATTGTAGTAATAAAAAATATTATGCTATATACCGGATTTCTCTAAATGTTCATAAAAATAAATTATTTGGACTAAACACTGTTCTAAGATATACATTTTAATGGTAATATTTCAACTCTTTTCAAGAGCCATTCTTAAAAATGTGTAAACCATATAAGCATTTATAAAACTAAATATTAAATTCACGTTGCAAAGGATAAAGCATGTTAAAAATATAATTAGGCTTATGTTGATGCTGTTAAATAATTATTTTAAATAAATTTCCGACAAAAACGATGACACTGATATTATAAATCAAACATACAATGAAATAATAATAATAGTATACCTTTACTTTAACAATGTCTGTTTGTTACCACAATCATTTTAACTATATGAAAGAATTGTCTATACATTTAACAAACGATCTTTTGACAAAATCAAAACCATATCCGTGTTTAATAGAGAAATTATTGAAATTGGTCGTGGGATTTGTCGCAACTGTCGGGAAGCGCACGCTACCCGGCGGGATGAAATATTCACGAGTTCCACGAGAGAGCGGGGATATTGCATAACGTGGCGGAATCATTCATGAGAGCTGTCGGTATTGAGCAGGGCTCTGGTTTGGGGGATATTTCAGAAACAGTGATTTCGGAAAGTAGGGTAAAGAGTACAGGTCAAGAAACTGATTCATTTTTTAATAAGAAATTTACATTTTGTGATTAAAAGTAGATAATAACACTTGGTATTTAAAGCAGTATACATTACTTTTAAGAATAATATTGTTCTGGTATATTTCAAAAATGATGGGCTCAGCTTATTATTGTAACTTGTTGGTGAAATTAGGATTGAACTATAATTTGAACGTGGGGATCAGAACGGGGAAAAATACATAGTAAATAATAATTTTTAATTTCTTGACATCGATTTAACTACATAAATTTATTCAAATAAACAATGATGGAATTAATTTTTACCTTAAAATTTTAGATGAGACAAAATATAGCATCTAGGTTAAAGATTTACAATGAATGAAACGACGCAGAGTTTTCCCTGAAAAATTAAAAATGACATGGGGTTAAAAACTTTAACGTATTCAACCTTTCTTTAAATTGCTATGTAGATTTAGTCTCGCAAACAATTTGTAGTAGGCCTAATAATGTTTTCATAACTAAAAAAATAATGTTTTAAGAAGTGTTTTATTTTACATTGTATGTATTATGTTATATGTATTAATATACGTTTTGTAAAATATTTATACATACACTTTGCATTTGATTCTTTTGTACGTGAATTGGTATTATTGATGTAAACGTCCTCCTGTACGACTTGTTTCAAAACAAATTATATCGCTTGGCGGAACTTTTTTCAAGGTTCGGGTTCCATTTATTGAATTGCATGCACGAATGATATTTATCCAACCATTCTAAACCAGTTTAGGCAAACTAAATTGCAACGATATGTTATTATGGCAGCAATAAAAGAAAAGTAAAATCTGCTTGAACAAGTTCGTTAAAAGTAAAAAAATATATATACCGTTGAATTGAAGTCACTGGAAAGTGCAAGTATTTGTAGACTTTGCATGGGTTTTATTTAGTAATGTATATTTGACGTCTATCCTATTCAGTTATAAGAATATAACTATGTGTTGATTGTACGCCTTATGAAGGGGATGTGTAATATTAGACAACAAAATATAAGTTATATATAAATTATATATTTAAAATTTTAGACTTTCGCGGCCCGGAACATTATCATTAAAATTAACGTCTCGGGACATTTCGCAGCGCGAATATATTTTATTCAGTTATATTTGTTTTTATTTTATTTATTATTTTATTTATTTAATGTTCATGTGGATTAAATTCGTACAACAATTTACTTCCAATGACCAATTTTAAAGTTTGTTATTGTTGAATTTCTTCATATGATAGGGGGATATACAATCGCGTTCGCAAGGCATTATATGTGGTACATTCAGACAATGTTATGCATAACAACGTGTCGAGCCTAAGGCGAGTATAGATATCCGTGAGTCAGATGTGTGTAACCAATATACTTCAGTGGGAGAAAATGCCTACAACCTCCTCCCGACGTGGATGTCGCGTTTTATTTGTCAATGTGAGCATCACACTATGTATTTATGTTTTATTCTATACTCCTCGTCGCAAGATGCACTCTGTATATTAAAAAATGTTTAATAAACTTCCATCAGATTTGACTGACATTAAGAATTGGACACTCCGAATTAAATGAAAACTTGTTAGTATATTACTCAACAAAAATTCTTTGTAGACCAATTTACTAATTTGGTTCATACAAAAGAGCTGGCCCTCTACTTGCACACACACTGCGTTTATCACATGAGTTAAAACGGTTTAACTAATTGGAATTAAGAGTTAGTTCGAACTAGTCGGTGTTGATAAACACTGCGATATAGTTATCGTTAAAGCGGTGTAACTTTAACCCACAGCCACATTATAGTTCGGTTTAAATTTCCGTAGTAAAAGCTAAAAGTAGGCCTATCGTATTACGGGAACGGTTTAAGTTAAACCGAACTCAACTAAGCTTATATGTCTGTGATAAGCGCAGTAATAATGACTGATTTTGTTTGAGCTAAAAATACCGTAAACTAGTGTTTATTGTTTAATTTTGTATGTTGAATATTATGTTTTTATTTTATAATTTTCCACATACCCATGCATGACAAGGTTTAAAGCAATTTCCTATTCTTTTTTTTATATTATGTAATATTGAGATTGTATTTAAGCTTCAGAAGTAAAACTATTGTATTGTATTGTAAATCCAAACCTCCTTGCATGCCCCAGTCCCCCGCCAGCATCAACCAATCACTCTAGTCCTATAGCTCCTTCCTTCTACGTCTTAAATCGCCCGTGTGGCTGTTTGCTCACACCATAGTAAAGTGTGCGTCTAAATTGCAGCCCACGTCAATCAAACCACCACAAATTGGACACAAATTGGACGCAAATGATTTTTGGTGAAAAGACTGAGTGAATTATGATACAACATGCCGAACAAACCCGTTAGATGAATACTAACATCGTAGGCAAAGTATAAAGTTATTGTCCATGTCTTGAATATAACAATTTCTACATGATTACGTAAATATACATTAGCGCCCTTAAAGTGGGTCGACCCACGCATCATATATTTAACATGAACTCCTTTACCCCGAATTGAATAAAATAACCTATAGCGAAAAGAAACCTTTACAGATTTGAAAATTGTCTGTTATCAGTTTTTTTTTTCGATTCAGTTCTTATAAAATCTCCGGTCGTCCTTTTAGGGCAGCGTAAAGTAGCCGGGGGCGGCAGCAATGGGCAATTTTCTATTCTGTTGCGCTCCAACATACGGGAAACATTTCCATTTTTATGGACTCTTCGGCGCCACCCTATTCTTGTCCGAAGAGCATATTGAAATATTAATCTATCAGGATATTCCCCGCAGTAGCAACTGCCAAGCCTAGGTAGACATCATTAAAATGCGTGTGTTATGTTATAAGTTTTATCTAGAATCAGATGTCTTTTTATTTGAAATAACCAATGCCGCTGGGTGACCGTAACCGAGGCCCACCTGATAAACATGGCGTATTAGGGATATACTTCGAAAGACCAGAAGCCTGATTTAAATTAGGTTTTTATGTAAATGGCGATGTGTAGTGTTTTACCATATCAAAGTATTTCTTGCAACGAATTATGAATAGTAATTTTGTCGTTGGTACAGGCTGGTTCATAGGAAAGTGGCCGTCCGAAGCTCGTTCACTACAATGAAGACCTGTCTCGCCATGATATTATTACACACACGCATATAATATATTGCCTCGTGTACAGTTTACTGGTTTTAACACCACCGTAACAAAGATAATGTGTTGTCCAATACAAAATACATATTCGGTCTATGCATGCACCCGCTTCAATGGTTGATTTTTATTTAATTTTTCTATTGCGAAAAGGTCTAAAATTGGTAAAAATTCACATTTAAACGCATACAGAAAAAGTCTAAAATGTGTAAAAATTAACATTCAAACGCTCTCAAAGGTATAGAAAAGGTTGAACGCTCTCAAAGATACAGAATAAGTCTAAAATGTGTAAACATTAACATTTAAGGCTATTCGACTGCGTTTTTTTATTTTCTAAAATATGCTACCAAGTCAAAATATAGTGAATGGCTCTGAAACCTGGCAATTTTAGAAAATCAAAACTATTTTTTTCAAATTTTTCTGATCCGGTACACGACCAATATCGCCACCTCAAAATAATTTCAAACTTCAATTCGCCAGGGCACACCATTCAACGTAGGGTGTTGTGCTTTTGTGACATTATTTTTCAACTGGTTTTCTAGAGGCTGACAGAGAGAAAAAATGTTTTTTATAACAATTGTCGTTCCTGCGAATTTTTTCGTTTGGCGGTACAAATCGGTACAAAATATCGCCAAACGAAAAAATTCGCAGGAAAGATAAAAAATAAATAAAAAAAAAATAAATAAAAAAAAAAAAAAAATAATAAAAAAAAATAATTAAAAAAATATTTTTTCTCATAGTCAGCCTATAGAAAACCAGTTGAAAAATGTCACAAACACACAACACCCTACGTTGAATGGTGTGCCCTGGCGAATTGAAGTTTGAAATTATTTTCAGGTGGCGATATTGACCGTGTACCGGATCAGAAAATTTTGAAAAAAATAGTTTTGATTTTCTAAAAATAGCCAGATTTCAAAGCCATTCAATATATTTTGACTTGGTAGCCTATTTTGGAAAATAGAAGAAACGCGGTAGAATAGCCTTAAACGCTCTCAAAGATACAGAAAAGGTTTAAAACTTTTAAAAATGCACATTTAAACGCTCTCAAAAATTCAGAAAAGCCTTCATTAAAACAATAAAATATTGCTTGTAGCCTATACATATATGGTATGAGTACTCCTTTTTTTCTACTATTCTATCTGGTGATAGCATAGCAAGAAAACAACACAATCGTGTTACATACTATTTCCACCACGGGAAATCTTTGCACGTGATAAAGCAGCATTATCTTGCGTTCTTTCGTTCGCTTTTCTCGTTCTCATAAATAATCTTTTGTTTTTAGTAAAAAATTACATTTGTTTTAAGACTCACATTTTTGTAAAATGTTTATTATATTGAATAAAGTATTTGGAAATAAGACTAACAACATATTAATGAATGTTATGTTTTCTTCTCCGTATAAAATTGGTGGAGAAATACTTAACGATTTGTCAGCGAAATCCGTAGTGTTTTAAATTATTGTGTGCCACATATTTTGTTTTGAGTGCACTGCTATGTTCTTGAGTTGTCATTAACGTTATAGCAGCGTACACACATTAAAGTAGAAAGATCCCTGTGATCGAATATAAATCAACATTCTCACATAGATCATTTCTTCAATAATAATTATATCAGTCTACAGACTACACCATGCACTCAGCATCAAGAGAGACAGTAAATGTTGTTTATAGACAGTAAATATCGACACGTCCTCTACCATGCGGAATTATTGTTTGTGTTGTTTTATAACTGTGTTTATTATTAATACGTGATTGCAGTTATTTGCTGAACAACATTGTATACACTTTTGCTTTAACGTTATAGTTATATTGTTAGCTAAAGCTTGTAACTTGAAATAAATTGTTTTATTTGGACGAATCAATAATTTATACTGTTTCCTGAGCCTATTCCTGAAAATGTCCGAGTTATGTCTTAATCATGTCACAAATTTTAAATATAATTTTGTTATATATTGTATACAATATTATTATTTATAAATACTAATTTTTAGTATGTAAGTATAAGCACGTTCCGTGAGTCAATCCAAGTTATTTACTTTTGCTTATGACTAATTAATAATTATTAGTATATGAATGTGTTGTTTATAGTTAATTCGTTTGTGATCCTGTATGCATCTTGATTGTGATCAAGATTTTAAAGCAACAATACTTATCCTATAATAAGTATAATTTCATTTTAAAAGAGTTTATGCTGTAATTATTTGTAAACACGGCAATAATATCCTGCTATAAAAAGCATGTTTTAATACAAAGTTGCAATGTTTTTGTGGTCGTGTGTACCCAGTATTTTCCAGATCCAGTTCCAGAGAAGTTCGGTAGCGATGAAGGTACGGCAGCAGTCAGTGTCGTTGCCCGTCGGCGAAACATTGAATAAAAGATGAGCTAAATAAGAAATAACGTATCATTTTTAATACAGAATAAAAACATGCTTGATTTTATTACGAAGATTAATAAGAATGATTAACAGAGGCAAAGGTCCAAGAGCCGGCGGGTGTTTTGAAAATAAAATAAAAGGATTTATCTGGTTATGGTCAAGGTACCTTTTGAATGTTTTCAGAATTCGTCTTTCTGCTTTTGATGGGGCTTAATAATTAGGTTTTGTAGTCTCTTTGTAGAAATACGTGGACACATTGTGCAGTTACAATATAAACATAGATCAATAACAACAAGAATTTGAATTTGAAGGATTTACCTACAGAAACAATTATTATTTTTGTTAAAAATCGAATTGTATTTTGTTATGTATTTTGTATTTTGTTTGTTACTTGTACAGATAACAGATTCGATAACGGCACTGCACATCGTTGCAATAACAAGTAACAACAAAGACACTTTTTGGATAACAAAACATTATTTCCTAAAGAGCATGAAAAACTAAAACTCATTTCGAAATAATGGTTTACAATGCTGAGGAGAGCCTATATTATACAATATTATTAAACATTGTTGTGGTAATATTACTTCTAAAATAACATCGCTGTCCACGATTTATTATTTTATCTGCATGTAAGTTATTAGTTTTATTTAGTGGTCCTTCTTTGTAAATCGGTTTTTATAGCTGACTACAGTATAGACGTTAAATAAATACATAAATAGTATGAACATTATTACAAATATGGATAAAGTGTAGAGGCAAGATTGACAAAAAAATAATGTGAGTGATGTGAAAAAATGTATAATATACAACTTTTTGAAGAAAACAAATCAGTCCATAAATTTAAAAAGGAAATTTGCTAACCCATAAGTGATACCACATTCTGCACAAAAAATAGATTTAAATTTAATATGGTAATGAGGAATTACATAAAATTCACACAATTTTTACAAGGAATAAAATATGTTTGAAACTGATAAAATGTTCTACCAAGAACTCAAAATGGGTGCCATGATATGAAAACAATATATATATATAAATATTATTATTGATATTGTTTTTTCGATTATATTTATCACTTCTTGTTATAGTCCAAGTATTGCTCTTTTAAAACTGCGTCTGTTGCACTTATTGTGTGTAAAAATAAATATATATATAAAATTTTGATAAAGAATACGTGTAAGCTAAGAATGAAAAACGAGTAGAAGAAATTTAAAAATTGCTGCATTGCTTTGTGAAAATAAAATTTCCTATTGTGTTATTGTAAATTTGGTAAGTTTTGTACATTTGGTATTTTTTTTTAATTTAGTAATTTAATAAATTAGGCATTTTGTTAAGTTGTAAATTTGAAAATTTGGTATTGTGATGTTTCGTCAACAATAATTTGTATTGAAAAGAGCTTTATTTGCTGCTTAAATTAATAATAAGAAATAATAATTCTTATAATGGTATTCAAATCTTCCTGTGAGAAACTATATAATAAACCCCAACACATCCACGACTCTTCGCTGCACGTGATGGTTATATCCAACATGGCCGCCGAACACATGTGACGTCACCACTGTTAACTCTGGTTCCTACACGAGATCTTTCCTCCAATAATAATAACACGGACCTCCATTCTATAGAGACGACCGACATTATTGGTCGTACCACCAATTTAATTTTTTAATCGCATTTTTGATTAAAAAACAGTTTGAACAAATTTTAAATTGTCCGTAAAATATCATGCAATTTATTTTAAATACCGCATTGTTTCTAGTTTTTCCTATATTGTAACGTGGAACACGCCTATATCTAATCAGCTGTTCTCTCTTCTTATCATACAAACATCGGGTCATCGGCGATTGGATAATTTCACACAAGCGTTTCCTTGTTTTTAGAAACTTTGATAAACTCTTTGATAACATGGTTGAAAGTACTTTAATCTTTAGTGCCTAGAAGATCTTGATGAAATCCTAATTAACTTCTACAAAGCAACGATAGGTAATTGTGGGTATTTGAGTCAGGGTGTTGTTCGCGCCCTGGTACAGCGGGTTGGCAATTTTGATCGTTTGCGTGGCCCGAATCAACCTAGTGCAGTAACCCTTATTTCATTACCGCTACTTTTTGCCAGTTCTCTAAATAAACTCTTTCGTACCTGAAATTGAACACAACTCAATATTATTGTTCCATTCAATTTGTAAGAGCAAACCATACAAAAATATACTGAAGTTGTTTGTTTTATTCTGTTAAATAAATTTAATTTGATGATCTTATGCTCGATACTTTGTAGATATTGTTTGACATTTTTCTACAATAGAATAGAGAAAAAGTTTATTGAATTTATTTAATGTATTACCTGTTCTATTAATGTTCATTAGGAAATTACAATTCAGTGTTTCTTTATAATTAATTAATTATCGAGTTGATGATGTTTCTTGGTCAAACCTTCAAATTTGAGTTTGTAAGGAAGAGGTGGAACATCTGATGCAGATATCATGTTTAGCACGGCTAGGCCTACGTATTTTAAATGTTATTATTTACACTTGATTGTAAATATTTCCAATTTTTGTGTTTTCTTCAAATGTTTAATTTTAATTCTTTTATGGTCAAAAGCCGCTACCAAACACGTCTATATAATTCAATTGTGGAAGTAGATTTAGCGCAAGAAACGTCTTATAAAGATATTATCTGTAATGATATAAGTTTGAATTTTAATCTATCTACCTCATAGACAAGTTGGCCATACATTCAATACAATTTATAAGTAGACTTATTTTTTACTTTTTAAATATATGAAGGAATCTGCTAACAATTGAAGTTTAAAATAATTAAGTCTGATTCTGTACGAAATTACAAAGTAAAATGCAGTATATGAATGATGAATCTAAATATTGTATAACAATATTAGGATTTTTGGAAAATTTTGAAAGCATTGCATGAACTAGGTTGAAACAAAATAGTTATACTCAATCGTTAACCGAAAGAAGTGGTTCGAAGATAGTGCACATATTTTTTATTTATTTTTTATATTAGGGGTTCAATTCCAACCTAGACGTGTACACAACCCTGCTTGCATTGTCTTGCCTAGGTTTGCGTGCACTCAAGTTACTCGCTATTTTTCTTACAGTTATTTACACACAATTAAATTGAATCCTATGAGGTCAATATAATAATTTACACTTACGTTAAAGAGACAACTTGTCAATTCAAACTGATTTTGCACGACTCTTTTAACTGAGCAGTGAAAATATTATGAAATTGAAGGGTATTTTTATTTTGTAATTGAAAGGAATCGAATTTTGTATTGTAACTTTCTTCTTGATTTTAACAGTGAGATGTTCCAACATTGACTTACCTTTCTAAATCTACACATTCATTTTCCTCTTTTGGCAGACGTAATCACTGCATTTCTTTAAAAACTATTTGCATTGCAACTTAACAATTTTGATCACACGCCACTTACAACTTAACATTTTGAAGTAGAAATGAGAAATAAGATAGTTTTTTTTTAAATCAATCAAAATCACAAATTTGAACTATAAAGTTAGCCTAGAAAATTAGATGCGTAACGCCTAGAATTCTTTGATTCTTGCACTAACTACGCTAACATTTATACCGTCGGTATTCAAATTTTATTTAGCACACGAACGCAACGATGTTATAGCGATTGCGTACTATATACACAACCCCCTTATCATAGACAAGTACAGAGGAGCTCAAATACACAACGTGTTGTTAATCCTTCGACTCTTCTACCCATAACTGGCCACTTCTGTGTAATTCCAACGCATTTAAGTTTGAAAATCGGAAACCGAAACCATTTAGCTGTGAATTACAAAAAAACGACTCCACTTAAATAATAACATTGAAATTGCGTATATTTAGGTATAATAGTAGTAATATGCAGTTGTTTTCGTAAGTATGCTAATCATTGTTCAGTCTAGGTTTAATCAATAATTAAAGTACAAGTCGTTTCGAAAACATGTGTGCTGGATTAGAACTGTCATTTTCCGGGTGCATAGTTCGTTTAACAAGAGATTCTCATTAATAATTATATATTAAATTATGCTTGTACAACAACAAAAACTAAATGTGTACAACACTTAAATATATACTAAATTACCTGTACATAATTTTAATTTAGAAATCACTTACATTTTTTCGTAATTGCATCTTCTTCTCACCTGTGTATATCGCGTGCTAGAAGAAAACGAATCAATTCAGCAAAAGTGTTTTAAGTTTACGTTTACATAAATAAATAATTCAAAATTTTAATTTCGTCTTCTCGCGTGCTGGTGCAGGCTATTTACAAAGCCAAATTGCTACGCAAAATACACAGATAAGAATCAACGCAAATACACATGTATTTAATGTAGTGTTATATTATATCCTCACACCCATGCGGTAAACATTCACAGTGTCAGGAGAGAGCGTCAATGTTTTTGACATTACCGTAACAACTTGTACTTATGATATAATGATACTAATTATTTGACTGGCTGGCGATTTCGATGTTTCATTCTTACCAAGTTTTAAGTACAACTATTACCTCTCCAGCGCCACTATCCTCGAAATTATTGTGTTTCTAACGCGGTTATAGAAATAATAGCAAATAATTATTTATAATCAGTCTAATGAATGAATAAGCCCAGACAATAGAGTCATAAGAAGCGTCATTATATTGTTTACAATGATAAATAGGCAAATTACAATTAGGAATAAGCGCTAAGTTGATATGCATGTCTTTCGGTCTTTAGAGAAGGCAAATTAGAGAAAATGAGCCACATAGCCGCCATTTAAAATAAAACGGCCACTAAATCACTGTGCATTTATATGGTAGTTATCTGATAATATCTAAACATACTGACACAAATTTATTTCCCGAATAATTTCAGAGTTAGTGGAACGTTTCTAATATTAAGTTGAACGGTTTGTATGTACGAATAATTACGCTCACTCGACGCTAAAGACTAATGGATCTATCCGAATGCGTTGGTGATGATGGAAAGTCTTCATTCCTCGCAGTCAATTCCAAGACATAATAATAAGCGTTATCAAATAATCGCGGTACTTTTTTGAAAAGAGTTTTTGCACTTTTAAATTTAGTTAATATTTTTTTAAATGGGATTTCCAAAAAAAAGAAGATGTGTATTAAGTAATAATGTATGATATTAGATTAAATGATATTTAATGCACTTCATGATTGCCCGGTTGAAAATTTTGATAATTTTGTCTCGTGTGCCTTTAATGTTAAAATAATTTCGAGGCGTGCTAAGAAAAGACAAAACAAAATCGGAAAGAAATCGTTTAAAGATCAGTTTTAAATGTTTTTCCTGGAAAAACATTAGCCTATGTTAATTTGCGCGTCTATATACCCATGCATTACTTTCAAAACATAATATCGACGAGCGAGTAAAAACTTTTGAGTGTAAGCGTTAATAAATTCATATTATTATCCAAAAAAGGAATTATTTTCAAATTTGAACGTATTTCCGCCTGTTATTAAATGAATCTCTAGTGTCCCTCCCCTTATAAAAAAGTAATTGTTTTTAAATATGTGAGTGTTTTTATATATCTCTGGCCCTGCAGTCAACGACTCGGCGAGTCAACGAGGTTATGAGAGAGTTTTTTTAACGCCGGTCTCTTCTTTCCTCGGCGCAAGAAATGTGGGAATCTGAACTTCATCATGGACATAATAATATTGTATAAACATATCTTTGTTTAAATGTCTAACAGTTACGTTAACAACTCACGGATTATATCTTAAAACAACAGCAAAACAACCTCGGTTTCGCAAAGTTATTATAATTTAATATAGTAAAAAAAACTTGGCTCTGTATTACGGTAACATATAAAAGTTCATCATATCCCAAAAAATTCATAATCATTATCGTAGCTCACATCATTTTAATTTTTGATACATTTTAATAAACTTATTTTGTATCAATATTGAATAATGAAAAGGGAGATGAAGGACATATTGTCCAAAATCAGAAACTTCGTGGAAAAGTATTAGAATAAAATACAGAATTTAAGAAGTAGGCCTACTTGGGAACAATTTTGGAGACAATGCGCATGCAAATAGTAAAAAGTTAAATAGAGATGGGTTTTATACCAACTGATGTAAAAGCTGTTTTGAAACAAGTTGATTCCATTAAGATAAAAATATAATTTCTACAAAGGATTCTTAGTGCTTATATGTTAGAGAAGTGGGAAATAAGAAATAGAGAGTCTGCTGGAAGCAGCAGAAATGAATTTTTATAAAGATAATTTCAATTATAACTTCATCAAAAGTAAATTGCATAACGTTGTTTGATACAAGTGGCTTATACTAAACAATTATTTACCCTTAAAATACTAATAACAGAATATATTGATGTATTCAAGAATTTTTTTAAATTAAACGAACTTCACTAAATGAAATATAGGTGTCCAGTCATTTTATAAATAAGATACAACACTATTGACAAAGTTGTTTAAAAAAAATAAACGCACTTTTTGGAGATTCTCAGTGTGATTGTTAATTGTCAAAGAAAACACCATTCTTTGCCTAAACACAAAACAACGACAATTTAAATGAATTCATTTCAAATCTTACACTTTCATTTTTTCTAGAGTAAACTACATAAAAACTTTGCATGTCCTAGACTTCAACAATCTTTCAGGAATTCATCATTTACCCATAACAAAAATCGTGTCGGCCTCAAAACATGCAACTAAAGTAAAAGTGTATCCCACAAATGTCCAATGATCTATGTCGCAATGGGCAGTTCAAATACCAGGCTTGCCAAATGCCGCAATCGCGAGTTCAAACATCAGGCCTGCCAATACCTCAATTCAAAACATGCAACTAAAGTAAGTGTTATCCCACAAATGTCCAATGATCAGAGCTATAAAAAATAGCATTTATATGCTTGAAATTCGAATAATTGTTCAAATTAGCATTGTAGCATTAATTTTCTTCTTCCCCCAAACCCAAAGTGGGAGTTCTTGTATTTAATGGGATGAACAAATATGCTTATAGAACATTTCATTCAATGTAGTCACTTTAAACATTGATACAATGCTAACCAATCTCATGTATGTAAACTTATTCAGGTAAATTTAGCATTGTAGCGTTTTAAGAATAATGCTCACTGATTTAGCATAATAACCTAAACCGCTAAATTTTCATGCCTCACCAATGATCTATGTCGCAATGGGCAGTTCAAATACCAGGCTTGCCAAATGCTGCAATCGCGAGTTCAAACATCAGGCCTACCAATACCTCAATTCAAAACATGCAACTAAAGGAAGTGTTATCCCACAAATGTCCAATGATTAGAGCTATGAAAAAATAGCATTTATATTCTGAATATTTAGCATTAATTTTTCTAAATTTAGCATTTTGTAGCATTAATTTTCTTCTTTCCACCAAAACCCCAAATGTGGGGAGTTTCTTGTATTTTTAATGGGGAATGAATTCAAATTATGCTTTATAGGAACATTTCAATTCAATGTAGTCACTTTAAACATTAGAATACAATGCTAAACCAATTCTCAATTGGTATAGGTAAACCTTATTTTCAGTAAATTTAGCATTTTGTAGCGTTTTTAAGAATTAATACTCACTGATTTAGCATCAATAACCTAAAACGCTAAATTTTCATGCCTCTACGGCAATGATCTATGTCGCAATGGGCAGTTCAAATACCAGGCTTGCCAAATGCCGCAATCGCGAGCTCAAACATCAGGCCTACCAATACCTCAAGTCTCGATAATATTGTGTACGTTCTTTTTTCTATTCCCCAAGATAACAACACGTAATATTTCTGACCTCGTCTTGTTAGCTCCAACCTCTCTCTAGGCCCACCTAAACGCTGCTATTCTATACCATGATAACCATATTTTGATTATACACGATTCTCAATAACCTCTCTTGTTACTATATTTAATAATATGTTGAGACGGCCATTTTGATATTGGGATAATGTTAGGTTGCGCACAGTATAACGTGCCAGCGTGGGTGAAACAATGAAAAACAAAATGGCCGCCGCACTGTGTTATGATTATATAGTATTGTTGGGTTGTGCCTTAAAGGTTAAATATGATAAAAAATGTGGCTTGCGCTCTAGGAATCTTGAATCTAGGCAGGGCGCCAACTGCGGTTTCGATTCACTGAAGAATGGTGGGCAAAATTGTCGTTTCATAACTGATTACAGGGAATGTTATGTGTTGACGGTAGTCTGATTTTCTGTTGTCAGAACTCATGGAAATGTGCGATGAATGACTAATAAACACCCGGATACTAAACCTAGAGGCTTTATTGATTGAACACGAGTATACAATTCATTCCAAAATAATAGAGTACATGAACAAATAATCATTTATAAAATAAGAGGCACGCAAAATATCTGTATAGTATGCATGCAAACTGGCTGAGATAGATTTGTTTATTTATTTTATTTATTTATTATTTATTTAACGTCTATCCTATTCAGTTATAAAAACTGATTTAAAAGGAGGACAACTAAATAAATCTAATTACATAGATGCAGAAACAACAATAAACTACATTTAAGTAAATATTTGAATTAGAAATATTACTTACAACAATGCATTAAACACAACAATTGAGGTAACAAATAAAAATGATATTAAATGCATTTAATGAATGAATCAAATATAAAAAAGGGTGGGGAATGAAAAGAAAAGAAAAGGAAAAAAGGGGGAAAAAAGAAAGAAAGAAAGAAGAAGAAGAAGAAAAATTATTAACAAAGAAAAACGAAAAGAAAAAATCTGATTTATTAGACGATCCCACTCAAACGAATATGAGGTTTGCCAAAAATCAGGAACAGCAAATCAGGGAGTATAATCAAAAAACTTTCACAATTAATTGATTTGGTTAATTTGGATTTCCATAGACAAAAAAATGCTATTGGTAGTATATTTAAAATACAGTAGTCCTGAACACATCCTGGTTTCAAGTTAAGTTTTTAAAGTTCTGTATTGGACTTCAATACATAAAATGTTGTGTTATGCATGTGAACGGTGATTATGGTCGACCAAGCAGCGAGATTTAGTATTAAAAGTATCTGGTTGGTCACTGTTAGTTCGTGTTCGCTTGGTACGCTTTAAAGTTAAACTTTCCCGTTGAAAATCAGTTGTGACTGAATGAGTCGGTGGGTAGACTAAATACGAATGTATTTTATTTTTCAAACGGAATAATATCAACAGTGTACCTGCAGACCACCAAGACCACTAGAAATCAAGAAATTATAACAGAGTTGTTAGAACATTAAATATTATACAGAACTAATGAAATGTATTTATGGTATTGGCGGCTCCTAGTTTTGGGTTCATTGTGCAATAATTTAAAGATTATCATTTATGTAATTGTAATTTGTCTTTTATTGTTGTACTCTATTTACAATTCTTTTAATATTTAGACTTTATTATTAATATTGTTTTTATAATTTGTTATTATTTATTAAGACAATATATACTTCAATAAAAATGAAACTATATAACAGGTAGTAACGTTGTAAATAAAAATCATTGGACTTTCCACTGTTAAATATCACATTTTAAATAAAAATATTAATAACAGTGGAAAGTCCAATGATTTTTATTTACAATATATACTTATAGCATTCAATTTCCAAATCCTAGGCTAGAGTGGCCCATTATGAACTAACAGTTGATGTGTCTTAATTTAAGTAAACACAATTCATTTATATACATATGTCTATACATCAAATGCAAAAAAATTAACTTTCGGCTAAATATTATATTGTTGTAGACTATAACTTATTCTTATTAATATTTTTTATCAGTTCGTTTTTTGCTACATTAACTCATTCAGACCATAATTAAATTGGCACGAATTAGGATATTTTTAGCAAAAAATTAACATTCCGTGATTTTTTCTGATATTTTTAGTATTTTTTAAAATATTTTTCATTGTAATATTTAAGGAATTATGGGAAATTTTGGATTTCGAATAAAAGCAACGTTTGATGTTCAAATGTAAATTAAGTGCATTTCTGATACTAGATTTTTTTCGGATTTTTTTTCATATTTTGGATTTTCTGTATCTCAAATACTGGCAAAACTAGTAATATTTTAAATTTCCGGGAAAAAACCAAAAACACTTCTTTTTGCCCGGTTTTACACATTTCAATTTTCAATCTTCTCTACAAACGGTACTTTTCGCCCTATCGCAATGAGGTAAAAAAAATGTGAATTTAAATTCCCCAATTTTTTTAAATTTTTTGTTGGCCAAATTGAAAAAACTTTAAGTCTAATTTTTTTTAAATCAAAATTGTTATGTCCATTATAATGGACACGTGGTCTGAATGAGTTAATGTGAGTAATATTATAGCGTTCGTTTGTCATTGTTTTATTCATAATCGTTGTCTTCAGAATCAGAATTATTATTACTGAATGGAACGGAGAAAAGGTTTTTTGATAATAATAAAAACATAATCTTGTAACAAATGTAGCAATAATTTATGTATGTTGTATGCAGACGAATAGTATGTTAAAATGCATTGACATCATATTTATGATAGATTATAAAATTCCTTTGTATAAGGTAGGTTTTGTTAAGTGACGTTCATGTCAACACCTACAATAATGATTTAAAAATATACGTTGATTACACAGTCTCGTTTAAATGCTTAAAACTTAAATAACGGTATTTTGATTTAATTCCGTAGTTGTTTGATATTGTGAATGTAGGCCTATCAAGCTGTTAATTATAACGGTCAGAATCGCCCGTTTCAAAGCATTGACGTTCTGAATAAAGCCCACCAATAAAGCGCCAACATAGAAAATAAATGTTTAATGAATGGGAAGTTTGTGTGATAAACGGTACATTGGTTGTTTCATTCAACTAATCTTGTTATTTGGCTCCAATTAGTGATTGCCCTGTAATAACGTGGTGTATGTAATTACGCCTTGTCATCTATGTGAGCGAGCGCGTAGGTCTACGCAGGCCTCAATTAACTAGGGCGCAATCGTTTTATAATCGTTACAATTCTTTGTGTAATTGTAATTGTTGATTGTGACTTGAACCAATCATAGCATTGTTTAAGGAAGGATGGATATTATAATGATGGGTGATTTATCTTGTGTGTATTGAGGCGTTGTCCTATGAATGCTTTATGATGTTGAAGCTTCTTTCTTGCTAAGTACGCATACGCAAATTTGGTACTTATACCAAAACAAGCAAACAACAAAAATAATAATTGTTTGTTTAAATTTGTTTTACGATTTGTTGAGTAGAATACCATGTTTTTTAAACAGTAATAATACGATGTATATTTACGTTTTAATTAGTGTAATAGTTATTTTTCAAGTTAATTCAGTAATTAATTATTTATGAAGTGTAAAATTATTTACCAAATTACTTAAAAAATGTATAATTTTTCTCTTCTATAAATTGTTTTATTGTTTTTTCTTTCATTCTTTGAAAATATGTTTCAATGCTTCAATTCAAGGAACCTTACCAACTCATGAAACAACCCTTTTAACCCAATCATTGCCAAACCAACACACCCTCACAGAAACTTTGAAACGTTCAATCACTTTCGTACCATGCGCTCTCGTTCTAAAAAAGAACTTCCCCCCTTTAGGCCCAGCTACCCTTGTCGGCCCAATGCGTGACTGGCCCCGCTTTGGCAAAACTTTGTTGATTTAGTGGCGGAGTAATGAGGTTGGCATACCTTGTAATACCAGTAATCCCGTCCAACCTAATAGCCAGAGCCATACGGCAACCAGGTAGGGGACTGCGATGATAACAGCCCCGCTGTGATTAAAATAACCCATAAAAATAAACGAAAAATTATGCAGGATTTGTAGAAAACAATAAAGCGTATGTTAATTTCATTACTTTATGGCCAATAATCACGATTTCATTTTTGGTTTAGTTTGTAATTAGTTTGGATTTTGAATTAGTTTTCTGCCTAGTTTCAGATTGAGTAATTTCAAGTTATCTCGTTAATTTGTTCATGAGGATAAATGGTGAATTTTAAATTAATTTATTGGATTTTGAATTAGTTTTCTGCCTAGTTATTCAGATTTGAGTAATTTCAATTTTAAATTAATTTATTGGATTTTGAATTAGTTTTCTGCCTAGTTTCAGATTGAGTAATTTCAAGTTATCTCGTTAATTTGTTCATGAGGATAAATGGTGAATTTTGATTAATTTATTGGATTTTGAATTAGTTTTCTGCCTAGTTTCAGATTGAGTAATTTCAAGTTATCTCGTAAGTTTGTTCATGAGGATAAATGGTGAATTTTAAATTAATTTATTGGATTTTGAATTAGTTTTCTGCCTAGTTTCAGATTGAGTAATTAAGTATCTCGTTAATTTGTCGTGAGGATAAATGGTGAATTTTAAATTAATTTATTGGATTTTGAATTAGTTTTCTGCCTAGTTTCAGATTGAGTAATTTCAAGTTATCTCGTTAATTTGTTCATGAGGATAAATGGTGAATTTTATTAATTTCATTTTTTTTAAATTACGTGTGCATGCTTCATCTTTTAAAATCATGTAGCAATTAATTCGTTCATCTTCGAACTCTGCAATCTGCTTATACAGAGGAAACAAAATATAGAAACATCGGGCACAAACGTGCATAATAATAAATAAATTACACTAGTATTAATTATTCATATTGCACATATTCGCTATATTATTGAACACTATTACAACGGTGTATAATTTTTAAAAGTTTTGAATATTATTAGATCTACAGGGCAAATACGGCTTTACATATTTATTTTATCTATATATTTATCTAAAGTTCTTTATTATTTCAAATAATGCATTTTGTTTGTTTGGCTGGTACAAATTTAAATCGTATAACGTGCATATTATACTAATACCAATTAACCATACGTCTCTAGTTGGTCAATTATTTAAAGTCAGTCGTAAATTTCTCCAATAAATTAGGTACAGACTACGATCGACATTATATTAAGCCTACATTTTCGTTTTTTTTAAATTATTATTATTTTTATTCCGATATATTTTGCCGCTCCTCGATTGAACTTAATCTAAACATATGTTAATCAATTACAAACATTGAGCACTTAAAAACTGTCTATAATTCAAACATAATTTCAAACATCCATTTTCCTATTCCTTCACATTATTATCGTAAAACGCACGCGCGCATACACACGTGTTTTAAAGATGGCCTCGAAGTCCAAACTAGAGAACATGTTTTATTAATTCGATTATCTCTTTCTCGATCAAAATGGCTCCATTTGCGGAAATACACCGGCCGTCCGACCGACCTCAAGGTAACTAGGGTTTATTACATGCTTTACTCTACTCTGCAATCCCGCTTATCTCTTATCAATATTCATGTATTCCTTTAGTGCGCGTAATGTGTGTTATTTCCAGGTAATTCCTACTATAAGATACAGGGTGAAAAACGCTGAGTTAGAGAATGAGGTACAGGCAACAACAAGCGTTAGCTCTTGACTGCAAAGAGTTGACTATAGCTCTTTCTTTTTTTTCCTTTTTTTATTTTTTCCTTTCGTGTTTTTCCCCATAATTTTTTTTATATTTGATTCAATAATTAATTGCATATAATATCCTTTTTTAATTGTTACCAAAATTGTTGTGTTTTAATGCATTGTTGTTGTAATATTACTATTTCAAATATTTACTTAACTGATGTTCGTTGTTGTGTCTGCATCTATGTAATTAGATTTATTTAGTTGTCTTCCTTTGTAAATCAGTTTTTATAACAGAATAGGATCGACGTTAAAAAAATAAATTACACAATAATAAAATAAAAATGTGTATAGCGCTGTCTCGGATGTCAAGGGTCATGAGTTCGATGCTCGCATCAGGCAGTGGGTTGTATGGGAGGCAAAAGCTGAGAAATAGCAAATTAAAATCCTCATTTTGTTTTTAAAAATCTTCAATTTCAATTTCGTTATAAAAATAGCACTGCAATCACTACCCTTGAGCGAAATAAAAACGTAATCAATAAAAATATATGTAGGTTAGTTTGGATTAGAGGCATGTTCGATAATAATATTTTCAACTGTCATGTTGCGCCATCAAATACGATACGTTTTAAATAAAACATAAAAAAGATTACATTTATTGGTCGTGCTGTTCTGAACTGTACCTATACCTTCCCACTAACTAACTTACTAACATCAGGGTTAAAAAAGTTTAACTATAAGATTTGAATTTTTTGTAGTGTCACTCTTGTTCTTGTTAGAGTGCAATCTGACTATATACAATAATTACTTAATAATACACTATTAATAAATACGTCGTGTCATCCGAAATTGATTGTAATTGAACATAATATTATTTATTTAATAAAGCTTGTAATTAAATGTCTGTCTGTATTATCAGATGAATTTCGCCAGACCCAGTATACAACCTTTAAACAACTTGTAGAAATCGGAAATACAATCTCAGATTAGCTGCATTTTTATATTTATAGTGTATATAGCATCCTATGCGATACGAACATGAGATCATTAAATAATGTAATAAATGCATTTGATAATAAAATATATCTGACGAAGCAACCATACCGAGGTTAACTTACAAGAAATTGTCCTTTCTCTTCCGCCCAAATATTATTCTACACTTGTCCTCCACTTAGTGCACTCTAGAGCTTCACTCTAAACTGTAGAGTGAATCCAGTTCGATTCTGCCGAAGGATTCTGCCTACGCTTATATAATGTTAACTGGTATCGTTATCTCCTTTGTAGACCAAATATATTATTACGAATTTCGGAACGAATACATGCAATCTTTTTTAGAAAAATGTTTCCTTCGGTAAAAAAGCAATGGATATTAACTTTCTTCCCAACTTAAATCAACACATTTCCTTACCAATAATATCGTATGCTATTGAAATGAGCTTCCAGGTAGAAATCATGTACACACTGACCAAACAGACGATGACGACGTAAGAAACTGGGGCGTTTCAACCGGGTAGCTCATATTTCGCTGATTTTATTCATTGTCAGATTTTAAATGACAAGAAATTACTTATTATTTACTACAATTCAGAAATTAAAAAAGTCTGCCCCAGCCGGGAATCGAACCACGGATCTCCCGCATTCCAGACAGGCGTCTTAACCACTAGACCATCAGGACGGGTACATTTTAAGCTCTGAATTGTAGTTGCAATATACATCTGAATGGATGGAACAGTACTGCAACGAATATCTGCTGCCTTTGAACTGACCACATTTATTTATTATTAATAACAATTACACCTACGGGAGTGTTTCCCGACTAACCAAATCGAAAAAAAAATTACTTTTTTCTAACGCATCATGTGAAACCTGTAGGCAATGATTCGGGAGGTCGGTCAGAACCCATCATCGGCAATCACGATTGAAAGTTTTTTCCTAGTTTTTACCTAAGTCTTTTTGGCTTACTACGGTCTAAGTCCTCATAATTAAATGAGATCGACATTACCATCACAACAACTTTGTAACACTCTACCTATGGCTTCCTGAAGTGGGGTATGAGTTGTCTTTGTGCAGGTTTCCCACGAGAAAAAAGCTGCTAGATCTAATAAGAAAACTATAGAGCTGCTAAGTGTGAAGAAGCGCCGAGCCTCTAGTAAGAGCTATAAAAAGTTATATCTTTCATGTTGAGATCTGCAAACGCCAAGTCATGATGGAGGTAGGGGTGTGACATCAGTCGTCTACAGAGCACTCAGTTGTCTGTATAACTGTCTCTCTGTGTCTGAGTGTCTCCTCTCTTCGATGTTCTGCATGCGGAGGCAGTGACGTAACTACAGGAATTAGGGGGGCGAGGCCCCCCTCAAAAAAAAAAATATTTAGAGTGGGGCGAGAGGGGGCACAATTCTGTGTCAAGATTTTGTAAACAGATAATAAAACTGATAATTTTATTAATTTTTTATCTATTATCGACGAATCCAAACTAAAACCTAGTCAAATACCATAATTTACAACGTTAAACATTTAAAAAAATCTAATGCCATACGCTCAAAACCCGCACTAACTGGGAGGCATACCCCCTAGACCCCTCAATGTACTTACATTTCAAGAAACAATTAGTCTAAATGGGCAATGTTCTCCCCCCCCCCCGAAAAAAACAAAACAAGGTCTGCTTAGTGCTTATGCCACTGTGCGGAGATGATTATTGTCTCATATTTAACGTCCATAACCTATAAAAGCCATTAATTAAATTAATATAAACATTCAATGTAAATCTATACCTATAAGGGGATAACAGCGAAAAATATTTCTTTTTAAAATCTGCCCAGAGACAATTCATGGCCCACTTAGGGTGATTTACTATAGCTTCCGGGTGAATAGTGGGAGGTGGAAATGGAGTTTTGATTCATAAAATACAAGCTAAGCTATACAAAGTGTCAACATTTGTACTCATAACAACTACAAGCAAAGCCTATTGCACGGTGGCTACAATTATTGTCAGTTACTTTAAGAGCAGGGAAATTTTTTTATGTATTTATGTCAAAAACATGTTTTAAATAACTTTAGAGAGAACGTATTATGTTTTAATAGATTTACCATAAAGTTTGGTATGTTATCATCACCGAGAAGGATTGTTATAATCAGCATAGAATAAAATGAAACCCTTAAAATATCATTTCCCCTTCCGTCCGTCTTCCGTCTTCCTTCCGTCCCCCTCCCCCCCCCCCCGGATCCGCCACTGAATGTTTTTAGGGATGGTTAGTATTTTGTAACATTTTGGTACAGGCTGTTTTATGGAGCAGAATCCCATTCTTTTAATATCAACCATAATTTCTCGATTTAATTGATCGGGAAACACTCCCGTGGGTGTAATTGTTTTTATTTACTACAATTCAGAAATTAAAAAAGTCCGCCCCATTCAGATGTATAATGCAACTACAATTCAGAGATTAAAATGTACCCGTCCTGATGGTCTAGTGGTTAAGACGTCCACCTGGAATGTGGGAGATCCGTGGTTCGATTCCCGGTTGGGGCGGACTTTTTTAATTTCTGAATTGTAGTAAATAAAATCAACCAAAATGTAAAAGAACGTGCTATCATTTTAACATTAGAAAACTACACACAATTAATATAGTCGTTGAAGTTGTGGAAGTTCAATAACCTGAAATTATGTAGATTTAATTAATAAAATGATATGATATTGTTAGTTTTTATGGCCTCTGCAACCAAAGTTGTTAATTAAGACCAAGAAACATAATAATTATAATTAACAATAATTTGAAGTGAGGTTTAAAATTCTGTCTGTCTGTCTGTCTGTCTGTCTGTCTGTCTGTCTGTCTGTCTGTCTGTCTGTCTGTCTGTCTGTCTGTCTGCCTGTCTGTCTGTCTGTCTGTCTGGTCTGTCTGTCTATCCTGTCTGTCTGTCTCTCTGTCTGTCTGTCTGTCTGTCTGTCTCTGTCTGCTGTCTGCTGTCGTCTGTCTGTCTGTCTGTCTGTCTGTCTGTCTGTCTGTCTGTCTGCGCGGCTGGCTGAATGGCGCCATCAGTAATGGACGCCCAGTAAGGTATGGGACGGGGAGTGACCACCGACTAACTTGCAGCAGACTAATGGCAGCCCTCGTCACTACCGATGCAAATAAAACAAAAGTCGTACGCCAAGTGACGTCAGACCTACCCTATATGGGCAGCCAACTCCCAGTCAGGCTGGATTTGCATATTCTCTTTAAAACAAGACTAACATCGACCGTCATTAGACGATAACTAGATCCTGCATGGTACGTTTCGCAATCACATCCGTATCACTTTCATTTATTTTTTAAGGGGATCATGTGCAAACTACTCTGAAGGTAGTCATTTCATTTCATTTGTGCTGAATTCCGGGTCCTATTACACATATTCACTAACATACAATCAATTTTATTCTACCTTTGGTATTCAATCACTGAGTTGATAATAATTCTTTCATAATTACAGAAGTCAGGTTAGAATACTAATATGAAAGAACTAGAAGGTTCGAGCCCAGTACAGTACTTAACTTTTAGTATGACAATTCCGGGAACTAGTTCCCCAAAACACCATTATTCTAAGCATTTTTTGCATAGCATTTTTAATCAGTTGGTCCTTAATTACGGTTAAAAGATATAATTAAATGAATAACCTTTTTAAATGATTGAACTTTTGAGGTAATCAGTGCCATAAAATTTGTAAATAGCAATGTTATTTCATGACAAGTTGGATTTCAAAGTCTCCGCTATTGAAATATGGTTGTTTATGATAGGTTAATGACAGCTGTTATGATGGGATTCTATCATAAACACAGTGACTTATAATCTTCATCAGCTCTGCTGAATGTAATCGACAAACATTTAGACTAGCTTCAAGTCGTCGGCAGAACTATTAGCTAAAGTAGGGCATAGTTTCTAAAAAAATGAATTTACATAATATATTAATTACTTTAATATCTAGCTAGACTTGAAGCGTATAGATATCGTCGTTAATTTTGTTAAATTAATGAAAACGCGAGATCATAAAACAAAAATCTAAAATCGAGAAAGTTTTTAGAATTTTTGTATGAAAATACTTAGTTTTGATGAAGTTAAACCAATAATTCGATCCTAAATATTATCTTTCCATCGTGTCCATGTATGGAATACAGTACGGAATCGTGTCCAGCTTGATTGATCGGTTGTTACCAACTTAAATATGCCGGTCTCTTGTTAGTCATTTCGCTCGTCGAATGGTGTCGTCGCCTGCAGGGTTGGCTTGGTCGGCTTTAAATTCAATATCCCCTTCTGATAATCAGTATGTGATTGAGTGGATAGACAGACGAATGCATTTATTTGTTTTGTTTGTTTAAAACACATTCCTGGTTTCAACAACATATAACTTCGGATTTAAAAAAAAAAAATCTACCACTTCTTTAGATCTCATCTCCATTTTTATTGTTTTTCGTTTCAGTGATAAAAACGGACGACTTGCCTCCTCTTTACAATTATTATACGATAGGTGTTGCAAGTAGTAGCAACATATTTACAGATAATAGCTAATAAATACACAGCACCATAATAATACACACACACACACTCAAGAAAGAAGATGTGTGTTGAATGAAAACAAATAAAACAATCCCTTAATATTTGTAAATCAACGAAGGTATGTCTATGTTTGAGAAGAAGACGAAGGCGTAATAACTATGCATTGTGAGTGCTTGGCCTGAAGTCATATATTTTGTTATTTTATTGGTTTTGGGCTGTCACAACAATGGAGGTGGTGTATGTAAGAGTTTGATCCAGTAACTAAAGTAATTCAAATAGAAGATTTATAACATCAAATAGGCCTATATATCAGTTTTAAAGATCGAAGAGTTCATGATATAATTAAGCGAGCGAAACGAGCGTTTCCATTTGACTCTGCCGGAAAAATTAGTCACTGGTTTTGTTTTGTTTGTTTGTTTTTGTTTTGTTTTTTGTTTTTTGTTTTTTCCGTTTGTTTGTATGTCTCGCCATAACGTTCGAACGGAGGCTCGGATCGAGTTGAAATTTTGACCATCCGCAAGCTTCGTTCTCGATTGAATGCCATTAGTTTTGTGGCAAAATCATTCAAAAAGTTAAAAAGTTACATTAAAGTTAATCGAAAGTTTTTTTCTAAAACTTAACGGGGACAAAATCTGAGATAGCCAAATCATTTAGAATGTCCGTCCGGTCACGAATATGTTAATTTTATTTTGATCCGATAAGTAGTGTAGATGGAAATTACATTATAACAAAAGTAACGTTGCCATGGCAACGAAAAGACGCGCGAAGTTTCTAATGCACTGTCACCTAGAAGTAATCAAAATACATTCGAGGAAGCAGTCTATTATTTGTCAACAAAGAGTTTAAATAGTTTTCCCCAAGGAGTCAAGGTCCTCTAGATGGCGGTGATTTTATTCACAAAGTAAAGGTTTACACACGGGTTTATCCAATAAATAATATTGGAAACATGGCCCTGTGGACAGCGAACGTCGCAAATTTTAAAATTTAAAAAAATGTGCAATGTGGGTCTAGCTATAGCACGTGCTCGCTTATCAACGCGTCCAACTGAGCGTTTCCTAGTATTTAAAACACTATAGTAAAAAAAAACTCTTTATTTTTTAATAACAACAACGATTCTGAAATTAATGGAAAGTATTTCCGTCATCAGGTTTTTATGAAAAACAAAAATCATATTATCAAAATTATATCAAAACAAACAGACAATATAGCCAAGGTAGATAAGATTTAACATTTCTCATACATAGAAGATGACAAAAAACAAGGTCTGTACACTGTACCATGTACATTTAGTACCAGAATCATCTCCTAAGTTATACCCCACCCAACCCGACATGCGACATGTACAGTACACCCAGCACTTTCACCCACCAGGGCGCGGTCTATTCCCACGTGTCCCACACGGGGTTTCCCGAGTGTGTTTATCATTCAGCATCGCCATCTCTACAACCCACATGCGAGACTAACGCTGCTGAGCAACAAAACAATATGTATTTATTCCGTTGTAAGGTACATGTGATTATCACTTAGCATGGCGACGCGCGAAGAGAGGCTGACATATTGAATGTAAATGTGGTCGAGGTTCAGGGTAGGGAGTCAAGTCAAGCATCTTAGTGCGTAGTGCAATGACTGTTAATTCGTACTTCTAAAATGTATATTGCACATTAATAATTTAATAATTTCATGGGCATTTCTTATATATTATAATTTATTCGACCTTTGTTCCTTTAACCTAGATTCAAGTCATTGCTAGTCATGAAAATAATGTAATAATTGGTACATACTAAAGTGCTTCTGCTTATTAACTTTTCTTTTCTAACGTGTTGGCCTAAGACAAATTTGACAAATATGGATATTCACTTCATTTGCAAATTAGTATAAACGATACTATATTATGTGTCTCGCAGTCTCGCAAATTCAAAATGTCACCAACATGCGTTATCTAAATAAAGATTTAACAACCTATAAGGCCGCTAGTCGCGCCCTAAAAAATGAAGTGTTGAGGTACAATGCTGATCGTCAGAAAAGGGAACGGCTCGCTCGATAGTTGACATTTGTTTCAATTGTTTAAAAATACACACACATAAATCACTTTTTAAAATTTCGATGTAGATTGTATGGCGATGTACGAAAAAGTTTCGAAATGGCGCTGTGAGATCGTTTATTTGTCTTGACGTCGATGTTTCCATTTTACATGCTAGCCTCAAAGGGATGACACAATGACGCAGCTGTTTTCCACTCAGATAAGATGCGACCGACGAGATCTAGTCTCTGAACGCGAATGTAAATAGATTCCCGAAACTCTTGCAATAAAACAACTGACCCCGAAACAGTTAATGAAAGAACAAGGAAATGTAGCTATTAACATAAACAACGACCTATGAAGACATTAACAGACTCATTCTTGGGATTTTAGGAGGAAATTAATATGTATTGTTCTTTGTGTGAAATAATTTGGAATGCTATATTGACAGATTAAAATAATCTGTTTACACCGGCAATATAAGCGTATAAGCGCAAAAAAGAAGTGTAGGTGCAATTTGACAAATTAAATAATGAAGACGGTTCAGGGCCCATGCATGCCCATTGTTTTTCTTACAAAACTTTCCAGCTTTCGAATCAAATGTCCATTTTGTGATGGAATATACTATTTCCTTCACTCGAATAATTAAAAACAAAAATGTTCATTCCGACTTACGAGTATGCCCACTATTTATTTAACACTCACGAAGCTGTAAATCAACAGGGCTCACTCTCCCACCATCGCCATTCGATTTTTAAATCCGGACATTTTGACCTAGTTTCAATCAATCAATGATTATAATAATCACTTATTTTCAAGGTAAATGTTAATACATATGGGCTCATCTAGTTTAGCCCCCGCCCCCCACTGCTAATTACTGCGGGTCCTCAGTCCTCACACATGTATACAAAACATGAAATACCAACAAGCAAATCATAAACGTTAAAACGTACACAATGTTACTGGTTATTCTAACGTTTCTTAACATCACATTATTTTTTTAAATGCTCTCCATTTTAGCTGTTTATCTGGAAAAATTAAAAAAATATATATATAATAATACAAATTTTGGGTTTATTTCCAAATTTTGTTTAAATTCAGGAAATATACATGCAGTATTTGTTGTATTGTCTTCTGTAGTGTCATCTTCTCTCTAAGTCTTTATAATCGTACAAATACAAATCTTTGGTATCACACATGTATATATTATAATTCAGTTTAAGTATACCCCACTTTGTCTCGGGGTACAATATTTTCAAGGACAGAGTATAACGATAGTGAAGTCATGTTGGACACTCCTAACACGGGTTTGTTTATCACATTATTTTAAGGATCCCCGATTGCTGGGTCATTAGAAAAGCTGGAAATAACTCAACACAAAAATAAAGAGAAAATTGTTTTTGTTTTTTTACTGCGCTTGTCCAAGGTTTTCCATATATTGACATAATCAATAATGCTACCCGTTACGTGTATTTCCCATTACATATGTATTAATGCAAAATTATGTAATCATCACTGAATGACCATGTTAGTGTTCGCCATCACTGCCCCAAGTCTAAGTCTAAGACACTAGACAAGAAAGCTACCGGCGTGGCTTGTGTGTATAATTAGCTTTTTGTTCGGTGGCCGCTGTAGGGTACAGTTTGCCCCTCTTCAGGTGATTGTCTTGGTTAATTACATTTAAACAGTTGGGAGAAATGTCCAAGGGCTGTTTTAAGAACCGATTTCGATATTAGGAAGGCATTAGTCTTGGTAGTATACAGATACTAAGGCTAGTAAGTTTTTTTACTATAGACCAATTAGAAAAACTTTACGCTGACGGGATTTTAGGTTGTATAGGAATGGGATTAAAAATATATCTAAAAAATAAGAGATAAGACATAATTAAGGTTGCTGTAACTTGGCACATTTGAAACTATTTAGTGCTGTTATTATGTTTTACACACACTCAGTTTAATTAAAAACAGTTCCTCATTTCAAAAAAAATTTACTTGAGAGAGGAGGCGAAATTGCGCGCAACTGCAACTACTAACATTTTGTTTGTAATTGAGTAGATCTAGAATATAACAATGAGTGTGTATTCCTTTATTTATTATTTATTTTTTATTTAACGTCTATCCTATTCAGTTATAAAAACTGATTTACAAAGGAGGACAACTAAATAAATCTAATTACATAGATGCAGAAACAACAATAAACTACATTTTCGTAAATATTTGAAACAGTAGCATTACAACAACAATGCATTAAACACAACAATTTTGGCATAAATGATATAGCATAATAAAGCTACCGTTGTCTTATAGCTTTAAAACTATTTAAATTTGTTTAATTTGTTATAACTATTTTTATACAATACATACAAATGAATTTTGGAACTAATTCTGTTCACAGGTTAGTAGAGTCATTTTCGACACTTTTGTGACCGTTGAGAGACAATGACGATTTTTCAACGGATTTGTCCTCTAAGAAGGTTTTATAAAAAATTAAGCCCCCATGCCCCTCGCGAAAGTGTGGGCATACCCCGCCAGGCCCAAAATCCAATAGGGGCGGCCGTTTACCACATCTGACACTATCTTTGCAATGGTTTAGCCTAGAGTATCGCGTATTTATGTGGTTTTTATGGTTTTGAGGGTCGAGGAATTCGTTTCTGAGTCGGTTTGGCGATTAGACCCATTTTTTTAAAGCTTTGAATCCAAGATGGCCGTCGATTTGCAGCTTGAATAGCCAGTTTCTCGAAATCGTAGTAGAACTTTCATATAAGACTCGAATGAAAGCCCTGTTCACATAATTTTGAATAATTGACAGAAGAGCTCTCAGATAGTGCTCATAAATCTAATAATTGGTCAAAACTTCAATAATAATACGAAAATATGTGCTCCTTTTATAGACAATTTGGGCGATTTTCTAAAGTGCTGTGATAAGAGTGGCTATGGCACATGAATTGAGAGACAATGACGATTTCTCAACGGATTTGTCCTCTAAGAAGGTTTTATAAAAAATTTAGCCCCCATGCCCCTCGCGAAAGTGTGGGCATACCCCGCCAGGGCCCAAAATCCAATATGGCGGCCGTTTTAACCACATCTGACACTATCTTTGCAATGGTTTAGCCTAGAGTATCGCGTAGTAATGTGTGTTTTTTATGGTTTTGAGGGTCGAGGAATTCGTTTCTGAAGTCGGTTTGGCGATTAGAACCATTTTTTAAAGCTTTGAATCCAAGATGGCCGTCGATTTGCAGCTTGGAATAGCCAGTTTCTCAAAATCGTAGTAGAACTTTCATATAAGACTCGAATGAAAGCCCTGTTCACATAATTTTGAATAATTGACAGAAGAGCTCTCAGATAGTGCTCATAAATCTAATAATTGGTCAAAACTTCAATAATAATACGAAAATATGTGCTCCTTTTATAGACAATTTAGCGATTTTCTAAAGTGCTGTGTAAGAGTGGCTATGGCACATGAATTGAGAGACAATGACGATTTCTCAACGGATTTGTCCTCTAAGAAGGTTTTATAAAAATTTAGCCCCCATGCCCCTCGCGAAAGTGTGGGCATACCCGCCAGCGCCCAAAATCCAATATGGCGGCCGTTTACACCACATCTGACACTTATCTTTGCAATGGTGTAGCCTAGAGTATCGCGTATTCTATTGGTTTTTATGGTTTTGAGGGTCGAGGAATTCGTTTCTGAAGTCGGTTTGGCGATTAGACCCATTTTTTAAAGCTTTGAATCCAAGATGGCCGTCGATTTGCAGCTTGGAATAGCCAGTTTCTCGAAATCGTAGTAGAACTTTCATATAAGACTCGAATGAAAGCCCTGTTCACATAATTTTGAATAATTGACAGAAGAGCTCTCAGATAGTGCTCATAAATCTAATAATTGTGTCAAAACTTCAATAATAATACGAAAATATGTGCTCCTTTTATAGACAATTTAGCGATTTTCTAAAGTGCTGTGATAAGAGTGGCTATGGCACATGAATTGAGAGACAATGACGATTTCTCAACGGATTTGTCCTCTAAGAAGGTTTTATAAAAAATTTAGCCCCCATGCCCCTCGCGAAAGTGTGGGCATACCCCGCCAGGGCCCAAAATCCAATATGGCGGCCGTTTACCACATCTGACACTATCTTTGCAATGTTTTAGCCTAGAGTATCGCGTAGTATGTGGTTTTTATGGTTTTGAGGGTCGAGGAATTCGTTTCTGAAGTCGGTTTGGCGATTAGACCCATTTTTTAAAGCTTTGAATCCAAGATGGCCGTCGATTGGCAGCTTGGAATAGCCAGTTTCTCGAAATCGTAGTAGAACTGTCAGATAAGACTCGAATGAAAGCCTTGTTCACATAATTTTGAATAATTGACAGAAGAGCTCTCAGATAGTGCTCATAAATCTAATAATTGGTCAAAACTTCAATAATAATATGAAAATATGTGCTCCTTTTATAGACAATTTAGCGATTTTCTAAAGTGCTGTGATAAGAGTGGCTATGGCACATAAATTGAGAGACAATGACGATTTCTCAACGGATTTGTCCTCTAAAAGGTTTTTTATAAAAAATTTAGCCCCCATGCCCCTCGCGAAAGTGTGGGCATACCCCGCCAGGGCCCAAAATCCAATATGGCGGCCGTTTACCACATCTGACACTATCTTTGCAATGGTTTAGCCTAGAGTATCGCGTAGTATGTGGTTTTTATGGTTTTGAGGGTCGAGGAATTCGTTTCTGAAGTCGGTTTGGCGATTAGACCCATTTTTTAAAGCTTTGAATCCAAGATGGCCGTCGATTTGCAGCTTGGAATAGCCAGTTTCTCGAAATCGTAGTAGAACTTTCATATAAGACTCGAATGAAAGCCCTGTTCACATAATTTTGAATAATTGACAGAAGAGCTCTCAGATAGTGCTCATAAATCTAATAATTGGTCAAAACTTCAATAATAATACGAAAATATGTGCTCCTTTTATAGACAATTTAGCGATTTTCTAAAGTGCTGTGATAAGAGTGGCTATGGCACATGAATTGAGAGACAATGACGATTTCTCAACGGATTTGTCCTCTAAGAAGGTTTTATAAAAAATTTAGCCCCCATGCCCCTCGCGAAAGTGTGGGCATACCCCGCCAGGGCCCAAAATCCAATATGGCGGCCGTTTACCACATCTGACACTATCTTTGCAATGGTTTAGCCTAGAGTATCGCGTAGTATGTGGTTTTTATGGTTTTGAGGGTCGAGGAATTCGTTTCTGAAGTCGGTTTGGCGATTAGACCCATTTTTTAAAAGCTTTGAATCCAAGATGGCCGTCGATTTGCAGCTTGGAATAGCCAGTTTCTCGAAATCGTAGTAGAACTTTCATATAAGACTCGAATGAAAGCCCTGTTCACATAATTTTGAATAATTGACAGAAGAGCTCTCAGATAGTGCTCATAAATCTAATAATTGGTCAAAACTTCAATAATAATACGAAAATATGTGCTCCTTTTATAGACAATTTAGCGATTTTCTAAAGTGCTGTGATAAGAGTGGCTATGGCACATGAATTGAGAGACAATGACGATTTCTCAACGGATTTGTCCTCTAAGAAGGTTTTATAAAAAATTTAGCCCCCATGCCCTCGCGAAAGTGTGGGCATACCCCGCCAGGGCCCAAAATCCATATGGCGGCCGTTTACCACATCTGACACTATCTTTGCAATGTTTTAGCCTAGAGTATCGCGTAGTATGTGGTTTTTTATGGTTTTGAGGGTCGAGGAATTCGTTTCTGAAGTCGGTTTTGGCGATTAGACCCATTTTTTAAAGCTTTGAATCCAAGATGGCCGTCGATTTGCAGCTTGGAATAGCCAGTTTCTCGAAATCGTAGTAGAACTTTCATATAAGACTCGAATGAAAGCCCTGTTCAAGTAATTTTGAATAATTGACAGTAGAGCTATGACTTCTGTTTGAAGCACAACTTTCACATAACATCTCTTAATTAGACTACAATCATTAGTGCACTCACTACATTCACCATTACTGTTCGTCTGAATCTGTTGACTCTCCACACTCACTTCTCTCATCATCGCTGCCACTATCTTCACCTCTGTCATCTGGACAACCACGAGTTTTGAGCTGCTGGGGCAAGGGGGGTAGGGTGTGGCGCACTGGTCGGCACTTCCATTTAGAATTTCCCAGCCATGACCATGGGGGACGGATGATCTAGCAGCTCGTAATGGAGCTGGCAATACACAATGTAATTCGTCCTTTGCACATGGAGATCCAACGAGTCCCTCATCAGGTGGAGTCGAATCGTACTCTTGTTCTTCATTTTGTGCCACTTCGAAGCTCTGGCTTGCGCGCAGGTAGCTCTGCGCTTTCAGCATAGACTTTTGAGAGGACAAATGCTTTCATATTTGCTCTGACTTCGTCCTCTAGCTCCAGACTTTTCACCTACTCTTACAAGAAGCTCTCTGGCCTCTGAGTCATTGATTAATTTCTGCAATATTTTGTTTTTTGCCATGCCCATAGAACCCTGATGTGTGGTCACTGCCTGTAATGACATGTAGAGGGATGATGACATCGGCGACCTCTGCTGACAGTAGGGCATTGCAGTTGATCATTGAATGCTTGCGTTTTATCAGCAGGTCTCCTCTGAATTGTTGTGAGACATAAGCTGCTTGTACATATACATCTGTGTCCTCGCTGTCTAGAACAACTGCCCCAGTATAATTCCCAGCTCTTAACTTGGCATACGTTGAAAGCAGCATTGTGTCTGCTTCTGGATGCTTGAAAACGTACTCATCGCTCGTCACACCGTGCTCAGGTTAGTTGACGTATTGTCTTCACAATATATGACACCACTCCGAAGCGACCAATTTTTGTTTTCATCTGTTCCTTCACAAGTCTCTGCAGTCTGACCTTATTTCCTGAATTGACCATGAGCTTATTGAATTCAGAAGCTTCTGGAAACGGGTCTTCAGGCTTAGGGAAAACATTTGGGATTTGTAGATGTTTTGCTGCCAGTCGATCGTGCTCATCATCCTTGATGCTAAAGGGAAGGTCTTACTTGTCGTCTAAGAGTAAGATGAGACGTGCATCAGCGTGGCGTGAGAGAATTATCGAGCATATCTTATCAAGGTAGTCACTCCAGTGGTACCTCGAGCCGTCCCGTTTCCTAGCCTCACGGTCCTCTGGTCTGGGGGTGGCTAATCGCCAGATCATCCCCATATCTACCAGACTGACGTGATCCCGTGGTTTCTCTGCAATTGGTTCTAAATTAAATATATCTAGTAACTTGCTCTTCGCAGTCTTACGCATTGAACCATCGACATTGTAGATTGAGAGGCACTCCTCAGTCACTCTCCCTACAAGGGCTGTCTCAAGTTCAATTTTACCTTACATATTTTCGTATTATTATTGAAGTTTTTTACCAATTATTAGATTTATGAGCACTATCTGAGAGCTCTACTGTCAATTATTCAAATTACTTGAACAGGGCTTTCATTCGAGTCTTATATGAAAGTTCTACTACGATTTCGAGAAACTGGCTATTCCAAGCTGCAAATCGACGGCCATCTTGGATTCAAAGCTTTAAAAAATGGTCTAAACGCCAACCGACTTCAGAAACGAATTCCTCGACCCTCAAAACCATAAAACCACATACTAAACGCGATACTCTAGGCTAAAACATTGCAAAGATAGTGTCAAATGAGGTAAACGACCGCCATATTGGATTATGGGACCTGGCGGGGTATGCCCACACTTTCGCGAGGGGCAAAGGGGGCTAATTTTTATAAAACCTTCTTAGAGGACAAATCCGTTGAGAAATCGTCATTGTCTCTCAACGGTCACAAAAGTGTCGAAATGACCCTACTATGTGCGCCATCCGGCAGGCGTCCATTATGCGCCACTTTATAGCTTTAAATTAAATCAGGAGATCAGCAAATTATATTCTGACGGTGTAATCTAAACCATAAAAAAGCCTTAATTGATTTAATACTGTTGTGTTTTTTTATTATTTAAAGTGAGAAGATACCAATTAATTCTTCTATTGCGCAATCTCAATACTGATAGCCTGGAAGCCATCTTATAAAACAAACATGGCGTGTCTCATGAACATTCGGACAACCTACATGGTAATGAACGAGCTAATCACAATAAAATGAAGGAAGGGAGTGAACCTGATGTAGTTTGCATGGATCACGAGAACTGGAACTGTTACCGCATTAACAGATTATATTCCACAACAACCAGAGCTTTGCTGCATGGGCAACATACTAGTTCATCCCCCGTTGGTTTAACACTCACAAATATGTATACTATTATACTTCGTATTTGTACATACTTTTATAATAAAACTTATAGGTTTGGAGATGATTCTTTCAAAAAATCATGAAGGGAAAAACTGGGCCGTGATGTGAGGTTAAATGAGACCAATTCCATTGTGATTAACAGAATATAACACTTTTTAAGATTTTTTTAAGGAGAACAACGAAACTATTTTCCAATATTATAATAATAGACAGACAATAATTTACGATCTACGTTTTCATTTTGAGAGTTTTTACTAGAACGTTAAATTAATTTAAAGACAAGTTGGCAGTTTTACGCCACTCCAGCCAATAAATAGAAGGGGGTGAGGAGGATAGACCCACGCTAAACAGATTCAGCCATATGCAAGAGGAGGAATGGTTTCTCATCTCATGTCATCAATAACTATAAGATTGCTAAAATTAAAATCTTTTAAGAAGCAATTTCTAAACAACAGCACGTTTTACGATTAAAACAGAACATGACCTGAGTAACTAGGGTACTTCAACCGGATAGGTCATATTGCACCGTCTGTGATATAGGAAACGAAGTCACAAAATATTAAAAATAATATTTTCTTAGTTATAAAATAAATATAATTCTAGAGCTGATATTGAAAAAAAAACTACTTGAAACATTGATATGTTTGATGTAACTAAAGTTGCCAGATAAAAACCTCAAATAGGAAATTTGGAAAGGTTGTCGCCATTGTCAAATGCCAGATGCTATTTTTAAATCCATGGTCAAATGATGGAAGTTCTCATATGTGACTGAAATATATCAAATAGCTAAAAATACAAACCGTTGGACTATTCACTGTAAGCAATATTATTAAACTAGGAAAACGCTAAAGTCCCGTCGCGTTGTTGAGCAAGCACTGGTACGTGCAACACGACCCGAGTACGACCTTCATATAATGTTACATACCAATAAGTCTGTAAGGTCTTGACTGTTTTAGCTGAAAATTTGTAAAATAGGAGAGAATGGATAAAATCCACCGCCATCTAGAGGACCTTGACTTCATATCTTTGGGAAAACTATTTTAACTCTTTGATTGAGCGAGCGTAGCGAGCGTCTCCACTTGACTCTTATGGCTCGAATGTCTGTTTTTTTCTGTTACTGCTTCGGTACAGGTCGCACCGTTTCTCTGATCGACCTGAAATTTTGCACACAAGAACATACCACCATAGGGGGGTTGCTTTATAGTTTTTCAACAAAATCCGATAGTTGGTAATAAAAAATAAAAAAAAAAAAAAATAAATAAAAAATTAAAATGTTCCGATCGTTATGAAATTTTGCAGGGTCAATAAGTACAACATTCTCTCCTATTTTACAAATTTTCAGCTAAATCGGTCAAGACCTTAAGTAGTGTAGATAGAAATTACATTTTAACAAAAGTAACGTTACCATGGCAACGAAAAGTCTCACTATGCACTGCCACCTAGAAGTCTTCAAAATACTATCGAGGAAGCAGTGTATTATTTGTTATCAAAACAAACAACAACAACAACACAACACACAAGCTTGGAAATTTGTTAATGTTTCACGCTTATACGTTTTGAACACGATTCGCATTTTGAATGTTCAATTTAAATAATTATTGTTGCAGAGTGAGTTGGCAGTTGTTTCGGAGACCCTTCCTCCTTACCTTGACCACCACCCCAACGACAATAGCCAAGACAACATGATGATAATGATAACAAACGATGACGACCATAACATGAAAAAAAACCTTTCCTCCCCCTACCCGTGGCTGGTTCTGACCAGTATTGGACTTTTCCCCCACATCCCCTAGGCTAGAGTGGCGCATTAGGACCTAACGGTTAGCCTTTGATAGGGGGAGGAAAGAGAACGTTACCGGGTACTCAACACATGGCTCACTCACTCGTTTAACAACGACTTTGGCGTTTCCCTAGTATTATTCATTCCTCCTTGGTGTAGACGCTTGTATCGAGAGATTGAAGTAGAACACCGGCAAGCGTATGATACAACTGGGTTCCAAACTCATGCTAAGTTGCCGACTCTACTTACACGAATACATTGCTTAGTAAATTTATTTGATTTTATTGTGAGTTTTTCATTAAACGCCCGGTTATAGTTGAAAAGAATTTGAGCAGATAATGTCGACAACTTGTTGGTTTTAGTACAGGCTTGTAGCATCTGTAGGGCTACCACGAACACATGTTATAGCGATCCATTAAAGACTTGAGCGCATCCGGACCACGTAATTAAACGAGGGAGCGAAGCGACTGTCTCCACATTCAACTCAAACGGCGCTTATTTTGTGATTCTGTGTGTCAGTCTGTCTGTCTGTACGTCGAAAATCAGCTGAATCGCTGAACAGAGTGCGTTGAAATTTTAAACAGACATCCGGTACGAGTTTACTGAGAACTGTTAACAAAATCAACTAGATCCATTGCGATTTAAACCAACAATAAATACAAATGTGATTTTTAAAAATATCGATAGCATTTGTTTAGATCTTTCATAAGTACTCAACACATGGCTCACTCACTCGTTTAACAACGACTTTGGCGTTTCCCTAGTATACATGTGCTAATATTCTCTAATTTTTTTAAGTATCAACCATCGCATACGAAATGGCTGAAAATTACAGCACATATTTGCTTCTCTTTTGTCTCGACTTTTACATTCCACCAGATACAAACACATCAGACATTTCCAACATTTCACAACAGACATCCGGTACGAGTTTACTAAAAACTGTTAACAAAATCAGCTAGACCAATTGCGGTATGAACCTACAATAAATAAAAGTGATTTTTTTAAATATCGATATCATTTGTTAAGATTTTTCAAATGTACTCAACACATGGCTCACTCACTCGTTTAACAACGACTTTGGCGTTTCCCTAGTATACATGTGCTAATATTCTCTAATTTTTTTAAGTATCAACCATCGCATACGAAATGGCTGAAAATGACAGCACATATTTGCTTCTCTTTTGTCTCGACTTTTACATTCCACCAGTTACAAACACATCAGACATTTCCAAATAACGATAGCGAGTGACTCTGGGTGAAAAGCCTTGACTAGCGGATCACTTTTTAATAGACGAGTGAGCGCAGCGAACGTAGTCTACAACGCACGGTGATCGGGACTTCGTCGTAATTAATTTGTCTGTTAGTTAAATGTTATTTGTTTGTCCAGTCCCATACGTCCGAACGGCCAAATAGATTGAGATGAAATTTTAAACAAACATCCATGACCAGGTTGCTGAGAACTGCTTACAAAATTAGCATAATCCGTTTTTGAAAAAATGTTTTTTATTTATAATTTGTCAGGCTGTGAAAATTTCATGCAGTGAGCAAGGTTTTTCGAATCTTGAACGCTCAAGGTACCCCCCAAATTCCGATCGGAGATTGAGTAAACCTTGAAATATTTACTCGTTATTTGTTCTGGCTATGTTTTCCATAGTATTGTCACTGCACGCACACACTGCGCTGCGTTATATGCATTTCAAAACAAACAATTCTTATTAAATATAATCCAGAAACTGAAAAATCTTTCCCGCCTAGGGGATTAAACCCAGGTCTCCCACATTTCGGCCTTAGCCAACTAGACTAGGAAAACGCCGAAGTCGTTGTAAGACGAGTGAGCGAGTCATGTGTTGACTATAAGGGAACATTTTCATTTAAGTTTGAAAATTATATAGGCATAAATAATAGGGCATTGAATTTTGTTGGTATAAGGACTCGTCAACTGTAACGCCATAATGCGCCAGTCTGGCCATGGTTAAGGGGAAAAAAGGAAATGTTACCGGGTACCCAATACATGGCTCACTCACTCGTCTAGCAACTAATGGCGTTTTAATAGTAAAGAAGTAATTGCTAGTTGCTATGGTATATTTTCCAAACGTGACATATCTAGTGGCCCAAAAACTTGCTATTTGTACCGCATTGTAGGTGATTATTGCCAAGTTTCTATAGTTACTTGTTGACAAAATACATGTTAAAAGCATACATTAAAACCTTTATTTCTATGCCTTCCAGCTTTTTTTTCTTTTTTTTTCTTTCAAAGTGCACTACATCACTGATACCTTAATGCCCATGTAAAATATGAACGTTGTAGCCCCGACCCCTTTGGTCAGAATGGCTAGGCAATTGAAATTGACTAATTAGACAGTTTAGTAGCAAGTAGCCAGTAGTAACTTACATCCTTAAAGTGATTTTGAGCATGTATCAAGCCATTTTTTTTACCAAGAAGGAATGGTCATACCCCAATTCAATTTCGCATGTTTTATCATGCACCTAAATCCCCTCAATTTTGACAGTTTTTAAGTTCATCTCACGATTCACGGTGATCCGTTGACACCTCTAGAACACACCAACTCTGCTCGATGTATAGTGCCCATGTGTGTTAGCGCATCGCGGCTTGGCTGCGGCGCCAGATAAACAGTATCCTACGATAAACAAAGTTTAACATCAAAATCATATCCAATTAGTATTTAGTTTTGGAATCAAATAAGAGTATCGACCACTCGTAACCATAAGGAATCGGCCGTCAACTAGCTTACTCACTCATCATTTTGAATCATCATCTTTACAACAATATTCGTAACCATTCATTTTAAACTTGTGTTGTTATATATTTTCTATATTATTTCATTCTGTAAACATGAACTTCGTATTGATTAGTATACGCTGACCCTCGTTCTCATCCATATTAATTGACCAGCTGTCAAATATGAATTAAATTTACTAAGTTACTTGATAATTTACCAAAAATGGATTTTAAAGACAATGCCAATAATGTTACCCAGTATTACCCATTACATTTCTTGGATTTGTCATCCTCGCAGTAATATAATGACCATATAATAACCACACAAAATGTTGTCATATTTTACACGTAAGTATCGGTAAACAACACAAGACAGTACGAACATAAAACTCTGTGGAGCCAACGTCACTGTTTTCTTTCTTCATTGTTTCAGCAATTAATATTCGATCGACATTAATCTCGCTGTGCAGTAATGACCTATTGTAATTGAGTTTTATTGTTATGTTCACTTACAACAGCGCAAGATTACATCGAGTTTAGTGCAGTTACTCCTACGCTCTCTTTCAAGTTCGTATATCGTCCAGTATTCCTATCCAAGATATCCAAGTGAGTATAAAGTATATTCTTTCTTCAGAAACGATCAACCAAAACATCGTTTTCATTTATATTGATTATAAGTATATAAATTCACATATAAATAACCCTATTTTTTATTTATAATAATTATTTATTTTATAATATTATAGCAGTAAACTGTCCAATTGTTTGTAATATTTTAAATAACGTCAAAAGTGTCTTTACTTTTACAAAACTACTTTTTTAAACTGCCCAATAAAACAGTGCCACCTTAAAACAAGCCTCTTGTAGGATTCAGCCTAGATTGAACGACCTTCAAAGTTGCATTTGTTTAAATCGGCATAACCAACACAAGAAAAATAAAATTGCTAGCATCATTTTTCTACTCCGTGCGCTGCGTGCGTGTGGCGAGGTGACGAACTAGGTAAATGTCAACAGACCATTCCAAACGTTGGAGGTTATGTTTCATTAGGATACTGTCATTGCGTGTTATGTTTTGTCAGGCCGCGTTCCCACAAATTGGTTTAGTTATAAGGGGATAGGAAATACGTGTTAAATTGTTTACGTTTTTGTCCTAAGAAATTGTTATAACAAAACCATATATCTTATGACGGACCAATCAGACGTTTTGTTATTCATTCGACGACCAATGAAAAGGAGTAACTTCATTATGACAGGGCACTGAAACATTACTAACCAACCAGGATATCGGATTTCTTGTTACCATAACAACCAATAACAATTTCTTAAGACTAAACCAAAGTTATGGAAACGCGGCCTCACTGAGTTGTTTTGGATATTAAAATTCTTTTCTTATATCATAGTTATTTTATTTTAATCAACACAATTCTATTTGCATAAAAATTGAACTAGGCCCTAGGGCAAGGATACTATTATACACTTCGTTCTAGCCTAGCCTAGGGCCAGGCCTAGGCCAAAGCCTATGCTATGCAATTTTTCTTTGGCGGTTGGGGGGGGGGGCAAAAGCCTAGGCCTAGCTTCAATATGCAGGCTAGCTAGATCTAGTCCTACATTGATAAAACAGGGAAATTCTTGTGATATGTGTTCAATTTGGGGAAACTAGGCCTAGCCTAGGGCTACGCGTAGCCTAGCATCGGCCCAACCCAGGTAGTGTAGCCTAGGCCTAGGCCTAGTATTTATAGCCCTACCCCCCAAAAGGACTATTAAAAGTATTTTTTTTTCTTCTAAAAGCCTTATGTCTAAAACCGTTGTCTTGTACGTATTTACTATTTAGGTACCTAGGCCCTACCTAATTGATTGGCTTACAAGACTGTGTTTTTCCCCGCGGACCCTATTAGTGCATGGCTTTGTGGCAAAGACCTACTTTACTTAAACATAAGACAATTGATATGACCTAATAATTTAATCAATACTTAGGCTAGGCCTACATAATATTAAAATATTATAAATTAATAATTAGTCAAGCCCAGAACTCAGAAGAGCAACCAAGTAAAGAAATTAGTCAGAAACAAGATTAAAGCAGACGACGTAGGCTAGGGCCTATCTGTGCTGTGCAGACGACAGGCCTTTAGTAATATTTTAGCTGATTGTGTGAAAGTGGTATTGGGAAGATTGCTCATTGGTCAATAAAATAAAACCATTGTTGTCAACTGTGAAAACGAATAATGACTCGACATTTGTTTGTTATTTATTACTTTCAATGAATTTGATCGTCCAGATTACATTAAATTAATCTTATAAACAATAATTTAGTATTTTTATTTAATAATGCACCGTGTATAATTTTTTTTTTAAAAGTACATTTTCAATTAGACCTCCAATTTTGTTCTAGTGGTTCACATGAAAAATGGCCGCCGAACAGTGTCAAAAGGTCATTCAAAGTTGTGTGATTCCTACTCTACCATTATTGTCCTCATTTGTACGTATGAATCTGAAGAGTAAAGTGTCTCTTCTTTAGTTTTCAAAATAAAAGAATCTACTCAATTAATTATTTAATCTAAACCAAAAACTGCATGTGTCGGGTATTAATCTTAGTATTAATCGTATTGATATTTTTTTAACTTTACCTATTCACTGAATATAATTGGATGAGCGTAGCGAGCGAAGCGAAGATTCCATTTCACTACACTGGAGAAAAAAATCCGGATGTTTTTTTTTTGTATTTTTGTCTGTTTGTTAGCACGATTTCGGCTAAACCGATACTCCGATTGTGATAAAATTTTATGGAAGTCTTCGAAATCTCTGAACTTAGAACTGCCACGTTTTTGAGCACAATCAAAAAATTATTTCTTATGAAAATCGCAATTTTACAATTTTTTTCGATTTTTTAAAAATTTCTTCGACTTACAACACCTACATGCTTTGTCCGATTGTAATTATTTTTTCACAGAACCTTAATTTCATGAATTGATATATTCATGTGAAATTTGAGCGTTATCAAAAAACTTTTTTTTTACGAAAATCGCAATTTTACGACTTTTTTCCATTTTTAAAATTTCTCAGGCGAACAACACCTACATGCTTCATCCGATTGTAATGATTTTTTTACAGGACCTTAATATAATGAATTAATATATTCGTGTAAAATTTGTGCGTAATCGAATAATTATTTCTTATGAAAATTTCAATACTACGATTTTTTCCTTTTTTAAAATTACGATTAATTAAAAAAAAAAAAGTTAATTTTTTATTTAATTTAATTTAATTTTAAAAATATCTTCAACTTAGTAATGATTTTTTCACAGAACAACAGAAAATTCGCATAACACATGTCAGCTCAATTGCACCAATGACGCTCATCCAACAACGCGGCGGGACATTTAGCGTTTTCCTAGTAAATTACAACTAATTAGTCACAGATAAAGAAATTGACGTATCATTATTCGTTTTAAATATTGAAACAAGCTTATTATGCCGATGTACTATTATGATAAACTTTTTTTTCCTAATCATTTAATAATAGTTTTACTTTGTTCTTTATTTTATTATTTGAGCTAAGTTAGTCAATAGTTCACTTCAATTTAATATTGAGATAACACTATTTAAATTTTGTTGTTCTCTGTATATTTGTTTTTGGCATTGTTTTATAAAAAACAAAAAAGCAAACAAATAAGAATAAGATACAAAAAATAAAGGTAATTATTTATTTATAGCAAGTTGCATGTGTTATTGCTTGTAATGAAAGCTAAAACTAGTTAGTAGAAAGTAAATAAATGAATGTTTTTCTTATAAATATCATAGATGGCACGCATGGTATGGGTAATCCTCGTCTTGGCTGTATGCATCGCACACTTGCCAGTTCCGTCTTCAGGAAAGGTGAGGTTATGTATGGTTTGATCTGATTGTCTCTACTTTAAAAAAGAAATTAGCATACATTGCCATATTTAAAATAATCATAATATGTTTACTTTGGAAGAAAATATATTTCAATCTGATAAAAAAAATCTCGTGTATAAAAATACGATCAAGTGCACTCCATGTAGATGTTGTTGATGCGATGTGTATGTCTACAGACACATCTCATTTTTACGGATAGGATATATTAATTTATAAGAGAAGAGCATCACTGGTAGTATGTGTGGTTCTTTTGTCCACTGTATTCTTATAACATGGATTTATCCCCGTTCCCAATGCAAAAAATAACAGTGACATGAGCACAAAGTTGCATCCACGGAAAGATCGAGGCCATTAAGCGGCATTTTATTTAATGTCCTGATTGCTGTGTGCCCATTACTCAATTTTCAATAGTGTCGACGTAGAACAAGATTGGATCAATCCACATCCCCCAACAGGAAAAAATGTATATTTGAGTGACTATAGACACTACAGGAAAATGAAATATTCTACATATATTTAGTTATAGCTATTAGTTGTTAGCGTTCAAAGTATTTAGAAATATATCTAGCATCGTACATAGTCCTAGCTATAGACATAAGACCAAATACATCAGTCTCACCAAATCAAACCATACTAAAATCTTGACGCATGTTTTGTAACCGATCGCTCAAGCTTTTGCTTATGACAGCAACAATCAAGTTTACACTGTACGTATTTTGCCTTACCTATTTGAATTTTGATCAATCATACATGTTATTATACGATATTAAATAATAATTTAACTTATATTATACTCTTATAGACAATGTGAATTTAAAAATGCAATAAAGTGAATTTTGAATTTTGAATCTTGAAATTCTAGATGATTTAAATTTACGATCTTTGAGGTGTTAATACAAAGAAACACGAAATACAGTCCTATTACAAAATATATCACCATTCTGAATGTTTTCACTAAACTCTGTTTTGTTTCAGCTTCTTCGGGGAGTTGCTAATCCTAAAACCAACGAGTGCCCAAATGGAGCGAGATACCTGCGCAAAAACAACGAGTGCTGGTGCCCCGGCAATGGTAAATTAAATTCTTGCGCTCCTGCGGCAAACTTGGAACGTTGGTCTTGTGAGGTGCAACTTTCCATAGTGGAAGATACCAACTGCTATGGCCGATGCACTTGTAACGACACCACAATGATCACGTATTGCGAGCTACAAGGCTGCTAACTATGTGTATATATTAGCTACACATAGAAAGATTGAATAAAAATTATATTTGAATCTCATTCGTATTTATTTCTGACACACACCCTTCAGCGCTTAAAACCCAACACGTATTAAAATTGTTTCAGGGACAGAATAATATAACCTAATATAATAATTGAATAGGCCTACATGGTTTATACTTTTTAAGCATAAGCCCGCATTAAGGACATAGTTATTGATTCATATCAATTAGCAATTGTCGGTTCTGGGTTCGAATTTTAGTCGGGGCAAACTTTTACCGCAATTGCTATGAATTAATTAATATAATACACATTTTTTATTAGCTGTATTGAGCTCTTATTATCATACAAAATAAAGCGATACCTAATACAGTATAAAATGTACCAAACGCATTGTTCCATCATATACAATAACACAATCAGATGTTTCCTTTTATATAATATCTCCTTTTTATTTAAAAATTCCAGCATAATCTGATTCCTGAAGACATGATTGTAGTTTATCACACAGTTTTATTCCAATACTGACTTCATTGTTGCACTTTCCGCTTTACATTGTTTGAATAAATTATTCGTTTGAAGATATTCCTTATCAATCAACTTAAATGCAAATGTTCCCGGGTACTCAACACATAAACTCGCTCACTCGTCTAACAACGAATTTTGCGTTTTCCTAGTAAGTTTAAACCACGGGGTCATTTAAGGGAGGGTTGCCCTATCCAATAGGAAGCATTTCTATGGACCAGGTAACCCGGCACCTCGACCAAAACCATGTATTCTTATCCCGACTATTGCGATTTGAACCACATTCCCATAAAGTGTCACTGTCATAGATAGTGTTGGCTCGAGCGCTAAGCGCTTGACTCAGATTTGGGATGTCTCGATTCGAACCCCGTCGAGACCGGCAATCCTGACTGAAGGTTCCGAGGTTTTCTTCATGACATCCCTTCACAATTGCCCTATACGCAGCATACCTAGTTCACCATATTGCACCCATAACAGTTTTAATTCTCACGGTAAAAATAAAATAAAATATATTGTCAAAAAATGTAAACAAATTATTAATCCATAACTGAATATAAACAAACATTCCCCAGGAAAGCCCGCCAACAAATACAATAGGAATACCCGTAGCTCCAAGATCCCTAGCCCGATATGACGGCCCTGGCACCACTAGGCCTAGTTATTATTGTGTGTCCAGGTCCTCTACTTAGCTCGCAACACTCTTGCTGAGCCGTATCATTAGGCCATTCAATCCAGGCTTGACTTTTTATACCGATCACAATAAAAAGTCGAGTGAGTGTGTTGTGGGTTGTGGCTTGCCTCTAGCTGGGCCTAATGATAATCATTAGACGGCGACCGTCGTATCTTGGGCGCCACGCAGGGTGCTTGACACTATACTAGACTTAAGGGGCACAAGCGTGTTCTAGGGTGCGACAACCGTTAGGTTATTAATTTATTTATTTAAAGTTTTTCCTATTTTTTTTTTTTTTACAAAGGAGGACAACTAAATATAACTAATTTGTAATTACATATATAGGCAGAAGTTTGAAATAGTAACATTTCAACAATTAATATATAATTAGACAATAATTCCGGTAACAAATTCACATTGGATATTAAGTGACACAAATTAATAAACCAGATATAAAAATGGAGAAAAAAAACGAATACAAAAAATTTAAAGAAACGAAAAGAAACGATAAAAAAGAAAAGAACTGATTTATTAGACGATCCTATTTTAATGCACCACTCTATAGCCAATGGGTATGTGAGGAGTAAACACCCAAGCGTACAGATCCAGTCAAGAGGAGGGGGAGGAAGGGCAGGATTTCTCATGTCGTGGTCGACGTCGTCTTTGTCATCGTTCATGTCATCACTCTCGTCTCCGTCGTCAGGGAGGTCGTCGAGGACAGAGGGGGGAGGTTTCCCGATGACGAAGAAGGCCAGTGCTCGCCTCTAGTTTCGGGTAGTGATCTAGGGCGACGGTCGTCGCCCGGCAGACAAGCGCATGCGACTGCTTAGGCGACACGAACTCCAGCCCTGTATACAGCTACCAGAGTTGGGGGGTTTTCAGCTATCTGCACACGCCGCCCCGAAAGAGTTACAATCTTGAAACTCGGTATATGACCTGGTATGTGGTCCATGACATACCAAAAAAAAATATCAACATCACATCGCCAAAATTCCTTTCGGTGGCTGTGAGCTGGTGAGTGGGTGGCTGCTAGGCTGGTGGCTGGCTGGCTAGGAGTTCTCTGCGGAGATTAATTTAGCCTACAGAGAAAACGGTAAATCTTAGAACTATGAAACTTGGACCACACTTAGATGTACTTCAGACGCAGTGACGTTTGCTTTCAAAACCAAAATCGGGTAACAGGGACCGGAGAAAATCAAAATTTGGATGATAATCAAAACGCGTAATTACCAAGGCGTGGTTATTTGTACAAACTTGAAATTAAACATGCTATTAACCATTATAAATATCTTGCGTCCAAAACACAAGGGGCTAAATTTGGGGATGACCATGGGCCCAAAAATGACAAAAAACATATCTGAACTTTAAAAATGAGTCTTTCAAAGAAAACGCTACAACTGAGATGTTTCAAACGTGGAATACATTTTGATATTTCTCATTCTTTATCACTTTTGAATATGGAAAGCAAAATTGGGTAACGGGTACCGGAGAAAATCAAAATTATCAAAAGTAGGTAATTCCGTACTCTTATGAATAATACGCTATACTGAGAAAACGGTTCATCTTAGAACTTTGAAACTTGGGCCACACTCAGATTTGCCTCATATAACCAAAACCGGGCAAATTGGGACCGGGGAAAATCAAAATCAAAATCAAAACGCGTAATTACTCAGGCGTAGTAATTTGTACAAGCTTGAAATTAAACATGCTCTTAACCATTATAAATATCTAGTGCTTAAAACACAAGGGGTACTTTGGGGGGACCGTGGGCCCAAAAATGTCAAAAAACATCTTTGAACTAAACAAATTTAATCATTAAAAGTCCATCATTCACACCTTGATAGCAAACGAACAACAAAAAGATGTAATATCCAACCAAATACAAAAATTTGTAAAAAAAAAAACGGCAGCCAAGCTCTCCTTCAAAAGTCTTCGGCTGTGAATGTTGTGAGATATAGAAGTTGAGCCAAGCTTTTTATTCTTTCTCCCTAGCTTCGCTTTGAAAATAAGGAAGATCATGGCCAAGCCATTTTATTTATAATTTCGAGTTTAAAAATTTTACTTTTTTACCACAAAAATCGTTGGCTTGGCGCTCGTCAACAGGCGAAATGATCTTACTTATTTTCAAAGCGAAACTAGGGAGAAAGAATATAAAGCTTGGCTCAACTTCTATATCTCACAGCATTCACAGCCGAAGACTTTTGAAGGAGAGCTTGGCTGCCGTTTTTTTTTTTTACAGATTTTTGTATTTGATTGGATATAGATATACTCTCATATAGGTAGTCTACTTTCTAGCTATTGTTTGAGAAATAGTTTTAAGTCACAAGGTTACATCGTAATAGAGCACGTCAACCGTGAAGTCATAATGCGATACATTCTAGTGGGAGGGGATGTTGGGAGGACAGCTCTTACTGGACAGATCACGGCATAGGCAAGGAGGAAGGGAGGGTTTCTCACAACGTTGTCGCTTTTGTCATCGATCATATCGCCGGAGTCGTGGGAGAAATCGTGGTGGGGGGGATAGGGCCCTTACGACGACATGCCATAGCTCGCTTCAAAGTGTTTGCGAGATAGACTTTGCCTCTTTTCTCAACCCGTAGGATAGGTAGAGCAATACCCTGGTCAAATTCTATTCAGAACCCAACCGGGAGATATTTTAATGACAAATTGTAATATGTAGCATATTCTGTGAACTAAAATCAAACTAACGACTTTGCAATTGAGAGTATTTGCTCTCAAGCCACGCGTCTCATATATATATAACTGTGTTGTGTTATTCTCCCTGCTCTTGATAACGGACGCCACGGCGACCAGCGTCCGCTTGTAAGGATGGCGTCGCTAGGGTGCGGTGAGGGGGGGAGGGGGGCATGAACGAGCCCAACTGACCGCGGGCCGGGCTGAATTACACACATAGTCTGCGGTACGTCGGCTGGAAGACGCACACGCGCCGGCGCCATGCTAGGGGCGAGAATTTGATTTCATTGTTTTGCTCTGTGTATTGTCCCATCACTTTTTAGTTTGATTTAGTTCGTTAGTTTAGACCGTATGGAGTAAGGGCGTGCCAACCGTGCGGTCATAAAGCGACATCTAGCCTAGGAGATGTATACGGAGGAAAGACATGCTGGACAGATATACAGCCACAGGCAGGGGAGGAAAGAGGATAGACCGCATGTGATAATTTACTTAATAGGCTATTTTTTAATTGATTTTTTAACTTTATTAAATTAATTATAGCCTATACATTATAACATAGATAATAATGAAAAATAGCTTCGTTTATTTAAATAATAAGCATTAACAAATTTCTTTGAATGCAAAATCTAGAAAGTTTGACATGGTTGTCATTTGATAAAAGTACTCCCTATGACTGGGAAGAGATAATATTTCAAAATTGAGAAAACATGATCGTGATGGCGTACGGAGGATGTAAATCACTATTTATTCCTATTTGTTATATTGGTAGAACTGCCTGCAAGTGCGTGTCTATACCCGGCTGCCTGAGGATATTTCGCCATCACTACTTTAATTCGTTTCCCACCACATTTCAATTAAGAAATAGTTCACACTTTGAAATTAATGACGAAAGAGAAATATAACTTTTGAATAGGAATTTTTTATTTTTTATGTAATCTTACAACATAAAATATGTAAAAAAAAAAAAAGTGTTTATTGCGTGCTTCCCATTCAGGCAGTATGGAAATCTAAAATATAGCTCTCCATTTTTATCAAAATGTTCGTCCAAGCTATAAATATAAAGTATACAAAACAGTTCCGCTTTTCAAACTGAAATATCCTACATGTTTTATTATCAGGGTTTATTTTCCAGCTGTAATTTCACAATCTCTGATTTGCATAATGTTATAGGCTATAGATCCGTAATTTGCTGCCTTGTTCAGAACATAATAAAACTATTGTTACGTGGCAACGACGTCGAAGAAAATAAGAGCGCTGATAAAGTATGAAAACAAAAGTATGAACTTTGCAGACTCGACCTCTTGCCATGTTAAGGGTGTATGAACTTTCCAGACTCGAATCACGGATATTTTTACCATATACACATTTGTTGGTTTATTTGAGTTTTGAGTTTATTTGGTTAAAGGGCGCACCAACCGTGAGGTAATTACGCGCCACTGTGAGCCCCCTCGGGGTTGTGGGGAGGAGAGACCCGTGCTGGACAGGGGGAGGGATGTAGGGGAGGGATGTAGGTATAGGGAAGGGGTGTGATGATAGTTCAGTGGTAATGCTGTTTACAATATCAGCAAAGCAATTATTGTTATTATTCAATGATTATTGGAACAAATAATAGTCATTAGGAATATCACAACGAGCATAGCACAGTCTGAATGCCAGTGATTTTTTTCTGGAACTCTTCTTAAAGCCAGTTTTATCAATTGTTACCACACTTTGCACGTAACTTATTACCATGTATAAACAGTCTTTTGTAGAGGCACATTTTTAAAACAATCACAAAAAATCCAAACTAATTAAATGGATTTTTAAACTTTGGATTTTTGTAAAATCATCCAAATTGGTAATTTTCGAAATTTATTTTGTGCGTAATGCGAAATAATGTTTAGTTATCTTCGACTCTAGAAGAGTGACCATATCCCTGCTTGACAATTACCTAAAATTGCATATCAATCGGTTTACAACTGGAACTAGGAAAAAGTTCTTAAAAAAGTTTCAAATAAGTTAGGTAATAGTTGACTCTTAAAGTAGGTAATTAATTAAATATTAATGTGTAGAATTCAATCACAGCTTTCAACTGTTCGTGTTTTATGGGCCGGCACTCATTTTATCAACATCAACATTCAGCTCCATGGCTTTAAACCCTAAGGGACGTGTTTGTTGATACTTGTTGGGGATTACAATCGCAGATATTTAGCCTAGTAGGCCAGAGTAATTATTTATGTGGGTGTCATCAAATTGTTTACTGATATCAAACCGTTATATTGCCAATCAAAGATTTACTTTTACGTAAAATAATATCTTTGTTTCTGTTTTCTCATTTTCTTCTGTAATAGTACCTTCCAATCAGTATAGAATATATTTCACGACTTATAAATTAATAATATTTTATAAATTTAACAACATCTCAATAGAAACATCACTGTTGTTGCCATATACGTTTATTTTTGCACATATGCTTAAATTAATATTCGTAATTAGGATCACGAATTGTGTTAATAACTATTAATTATTACCGGGTCCCGGTCATCATAGGAACACATCAAGAAGTAAAAATCTGCCGATGCAACGCTTTTAATCTGACAGCAGAATTAATTGATTATTATCATTAAACCTAATTAGTACGTTACAGGATAAGTATTAGGTTAAAGATGTGCAAATCCTTCTGCAAGGCGTGATTTTACTACAGCCTATAAACAGTAACGCTAGCACGGTATTAGTCCCAGTACCGAGAAATGATTATCTATGTTTATGATTTCTTTGAAAAGTCGAGTTTAATTCCGGTAGAAGGAGTCGGTGCTTCTACAGAGTTTATTCCCATGGCAAGAAATTACTAGTTATTACACTAATTGCAATTAGGTTCGTTATCATCTTTTAATTACCCCCACCCGTGCTCACTGGACTCCGTTTAGTCAAGAAACAGTTTCTCTTTTTATTGAGGTTTTCGGGTGAAAAATAGTTTTTGTTTTTGCTTATGTATTTCTATGGATCGTTGGTCTTGTGTGTTCTGCTTCTGAAGCAGATGGTCTAGGGTTCGATTCCAATTCCCGCTTAAGGTAGAAATTTTTTATCTTCTAAAGTTGAATTAAGTCAATCAGTTCTTAGCTTAGGAATGTGTAAACGGTGACTTTGGAGCCGTCATAATATATTGTAAGGTTTTTCCGAATCAGCCTTGTTGATTCTGGCACTGTCTGCGGGTGAAATCGTGTCCAGCTTGATTGATCGGAATTTAAAGTGTTAATCATTGTTCGCTCGTCGATGGTGTCGGCACCTACAGGGTTGGCTTGGTCTGCTTTAAATTTAATGTCTCCCACTGAAAATTAGTTATGTGGGTGAAAGTAGACTCTTAATACGATGCTTTATTTTATGAACTTTTGCACATGCCCAATTTCAAAAGTAACACCGTTATAATGTGCAGTTATTTAATAAATGAAGATAAAACTGGTAGGAAAAAAATACATGTAATAGTATTGTAATAAAATACACAAAGCTGTGTTATTGAGTGAAGTATCGTCTGAAAGTATTTGAATTGAATGACAGCTGGCAACATAACTTCGAAATGTGCTGTCAAATTGTCCACACGCAAATTATTGAGTTTTGAGTGGTTAGAATTTATAAAGGCTATTGTAATCAGAGTAGGGTCAAAACCTTTAAAGTCCATGAAAGTTGGCTGAATGAAAGTGTACCTTTAATAAAATAGCCAATTTTTTTTTTTTTTTTTTGGGGGGGGGGTCAGGGCAATAACCTCACAATCGGTCATTATAATATATCGTGTTTTTGACAATGGAGTGGACAGCACAGCTAGTGCAAAATTAAATTTTGAGAATCGGTTTTCTGGGAATAGTTTCTAAACTCCTTTAGTTTCAACTTCAACGATAAGGAACAGTAGATTTACGTTAACCAACTATTATTAAATTATTATTATTTTTTCTATTATTTAATAATAGTTGGTTTACAATTTTGTTTTGCCAGACGATACAAAACTCGAAAAAACTCGTATTTGTACCGTTTGACAAAAAAAAACGTACACCAACAGTATTTTCAGAAATCTATATGTCCGTAGCTAAAGTTGAAGCTAAAGGTGTTTAGAAAGTATATCTAGAAAACCGATTCTCAAAATTTAATTTTGCACTAGCTGTGCTATCCACACTTTTGTCAAAAAAACGACATTTAAAGGCCAATAATGAGGTTATGTCCCCCCCCCCCCAAAAAAAAAAAATCTGTTTTAAGCAAGGCCCTCTTTCATTCAAAAACTTTTCAGAATTTTCTTCACTTTCAACTATCGGCCAGAGTTGGTACAATAGCCTTAATGTGACGTCATTTAAACATGGCCGCCCTTAGCAACGTATAGCAACGCCCAGTTTTGACTCCAAACATAGTTTCATTCCAATTAGAATCCAATGGGTGGCATTTTCGACGAAGTCTCTTAAAAGCATCTTTACATTTTGGTCAATCGCATATTTATCACAGATGAGTTCGATACTATTACAACAAGGGGGAAAATATAATGACCTGAATTCCATTAATGATTAAATAGTAAATATAGATTTGACCTGGTTGTGGAAAAAATCATTGAAAAACGGATCGAGCACAATTGATTTTTTAGGAAAGATTCTCAGGTTCCGCTGGCAAGCCTAGATAATATAGAACACATATCATATACCTATTTGTGTCCGAGTCATGTCCCCGGTTTACCTGCGTCATCAACCCAGATCGTGCAACCCAGCAGATCTGAGTAGCAGCAGAGGGGGCGGGTTAATTTCTGGTCACATAAATGATATCAATGGTGGACTGTACATTGTTAAGAGCAGAACAAGCCAACCCTGTCGGCGCCGAAGTCCACCGACGCGAAAACAGTGTTCAACTAGACATCGATATGTTTTAATATCAAACACCGTCCAAACTAGTTGGTCACGATCAACCTGCGGGCGACGCCAGAATCACCAAGAGGTTGCTTAGTATTTAATTAATACATCCAGCCCAAGATTTGTTGGGCATCAGTCAATACGCGACGTTACAAATTTATATTAAATATTTCAAAGTTTAGGCTCATCATTGTAAAAAATTGTTATTGTGATTACAACGAAACTGGTATCCTATCCACTAGACTAGATATGGGCTGAACAAATGTCGTTTCAAAATTTATCACAAAACATATTTTACAATGTATATTCTTAATCAATATAAGGTGTAACTGCAATGTAATTTATTATTCTCTGGATAGTAGTGATAGGTCCAGGGCGGAACAAGTTTATAACAAGTTTTAAGGAATGGAAGGAAACTGAAGGAAAATGTTAACGACAAGTGGAACATGTTCGTTATTCCATGTAATAAAGCAAGGGATAACTGGGTACCCCATAAAACATGTAAAAAGAATGCAGACCCTCCGTATTATAACAGGGAGATAAGGGCTCTAAAGAGAAAGGGGAGGAGAGCCTACAATAGATACAAAGTACATAGATTAGACGATGACAAAACTGAACTTAAGGAAATTGATATTAAGCTAAACAGAATAAAGAGACTGAAATGGGAGGAATACATGAAAGGAATGTTGGATGAAGAGGATAGACAGGGAAGTTGGAATAGAATGTTTAGATATATTAAACAGAAAAAAGGTGGAAAAGGGGAAATCCCCTAACTAAAGGATGTAGGTGGCTAACTACTAGTGGGAAACAAGGAAAAGGCGGAAGCACTTACTGCATACTATGCAGAAGTTTTCAGGCAAAATCAATTGGCAATGGGTTTAAAGGCAATGAAAGAGGTGAAAATGCCCTGGAAATCAATGTTAATAAAGTGACCAAGATAATAGCGTCACTAAAAAAGGGTAAGGCTGCGGGAACCGATGGATTGACCGGGGATTTCCTTAAACTGGCTATGGGTGAAACAGCAATATATCTGAGCTATATCTTCGAAGAATTGGAGGGAAGCTACAGTGATACCCATTCAAAAGGGGGGAGGGAAATGCAAGCTGGGCAACTACAGGCCTATATCATTGACCTCGATAGGATCCAAAATAATGGAAAGGGTGGTAGGGGACTATGTTAAAGACATACTAAAAGAAAAAAACTGGTTGACGAGAGTCAACACGGTTTTAGGAAGGGATACTCATGCGAGACCCAGTTGATAGGGTTAATTAACGAACTGGGGATTAGTTTGGATAAAGGAGAGAAAGTAGATGCTATATTTATAGACTTTGAGAAAGCCTTTGATAAGGTCCCTCATGACAAGCTACTAAAGAAAGTAGAAGGGCTGCTAGGGGATGATTGGGTAACTAGGTGGATAGGGGACTTCCTACGTGACAGGAGTCAAAGAGTCAAAGTAGGGGGGGATTTATCGGAAGGAGTGGAAGTGACATCAGGGGTCCCACAGGGGAGTGTGTTAGGCCCATTACTGTTTGTCATCTTTGTAAATGATATTGAGGATGGAATGGGAGCCAAGGTCAGGTTATTTGCAGATGATTGTGTAATATATAGGATTGTTAAAGAGGACGATGATGTTATAAGGCTAAGAGATGACTTGGCAGCACTTGACATAATGGGTGGTAGGGAACTCAATGAGCCTATATCTTGAAGAATGCAAATATATTAGGTTTTCAAATAAAAGAGACGATAGAGTTGCGGGGGAAGGGTACTCACTAATGGGTAAACTCCGTGAGAAAGTTGATAAAATGAAGTATTTGGGGGTGTGGCTCCATCAACAACTTAAATGGGAGGAACAGGAAGGTAAGGTAACCAAGAAAGGTTTGAGATGTTTGAATTTTGTAATGAGAAACCTAAGGGGAGCTAGTGGGGAACTAAAAGGACATGCCTATTAAATCTTGGTTAGACCAGTGGTAGACTACGCTGGTGCTGCCTGGGACCCATATAGGAGTGGTGAGATAGCAGGAGTGGAGGCTGTACAGAGGAGAGCAGCAAGGAGGACGTAATGCAAAAAGGAAAAGGCTGGACAGAGGAGATGGTAAAGGGAAGGCTAGTAAGAACGTACGAGAGCGTAATAGGCATGATCAATGAAATGGGATGGGAAAATCTGGAGGATAGGAGGAAAAATAACAGACTACGTAAAATGTACAGAATAACCAGAAATCATGAAGGATGGAAGGAACTAAACAGTTTTGCAAGGGAAGCAAACTACTTGGCAAGGGGAGATCATGATTGGAAACTTGAAAGAGGAAGCTGTAGGACGGACGTGGGAAAGTTCTCGTTCATAGCCAGAACAACGGTCGAATGGAACAAACTAGCAAAGGAGACAGTGAATGCTGAAAATATCAAGGTATTCAGAAGCAAACTAAAAGAAGTGGATATGGGTGAAAATAACTAATAAGTAACAATATTTGCATAAATATAACCAAAAGGATGGATGGTAACCAAAAGGAAGGAGGGGAAAACTAGTAACCAGGAAGAATAGAAGAAGAAATCCTGAGGGAAATTAATGAAGAAAAACCTGCCACCGACAAATTGTCACTAGCAGGGCAAGAAAGAAATACAAAAATACAAATGGGTTTAGCAGGGAGGAAGATACAGATTAGAGAAAGATAGAGGAGTGAAGAAGATAAGGAGGGTGGGTGGGAGATACAGACAGGATTAGGAATATAGATCAAGGAGGAATATAGATATGGTCGGACAGGTCAAGGGTTCATATTTTGGCCCCTTGCCTAGGGGGTCCCATTGCATGTAAGGACTTTGCTGTTATGCATGTCATTTGGCCCAATAAAACCAAGATCATTTGCAACAATGGGACCCTTTAGGCCATCGACTGAATATGATTCATGCTTAAGTAAGTGATGGAAGTACAATGAAACATAGATATAATACATCAGACTTTATTAAAGAGGATAATTACAAACCACAAAATAATAATAATGTATGCTCATCAATGAGGGTTTTAGATCTCACTAGCTTTTGTTCGTGGGATATTTGTGGTCTGGCTGTTTCGTCGCAGAGAACAGAATATCTCATCCGTCACAGTTTAAAATTCATCACACGATAATTTCAACTCCATTTTAACCACTTAGGAAATACGTGAGTCGTACATAGTTTAAACATTGATCACTAAAAACCAAACATCAGTGACAGAACTGAAACGAGTTCACAATGACAAATATACCTACTTGTAGATCAACGTTTCGGTAACAGCAATGGACGAGTAGTCTAACTCCGCCCCCTGACGTCACGACTCAAACATGTGCTCAAAGATGGCCGTACTGTGGGACGATTTTAACTGACAGCCTTACTGTACCACACTAAAGACTGGATTTCTGGATTGAAATGGTTCAATATTGTGTTGTTTCACGATGTTCGTCAAGAGCTTAAATAGGAGGGGTGTCTTTACACTCGTTTCCTAAGGATATCAAGTTAAGAAATAAGACGTGGGAAGTTAAAATCAGATAGATAAGAAATGTTTTACGAAAACATGTGATACCATGCTTGTAGGCCTATAATGTTCTTTGCATTTCGTGGATTCCGATTACAAGCAAATTCCTCATGGCAAACTTAAGTATTTGCGAGATGGAGCCCTGCCCATGTGTTTACCCATTTTTTTATTTCACGGACTAGCCAACTATCTTCATTCTAAACTTAATGCTTGTAGTAGGCAGGCTAATGAGTAGACCTGTTTGACGCGGCCCTATAATTCTGCACAAGAGAGAGGCCTAAGCACTAGACAGGCTACTTATGTTTAGGTGTAGGGCCTAGACCTAGCTAGAATAGAATAGAATGTTGCTTTATTTCCATTAAGTATTGCATACATAGTTAGTTTTATGTTTACATAACACAGTTGACCCCTAAGAAGATAATAAAAGTAGGCCTACATCTAGTAGTTAGGGTAGGCCTTTATGGAAAGGAAAATAACACCTAGGCCTAGCCTCTGCTTATTGGTAGGTTAAAACTAACAGTATAGCCTTGATAGTTGATTTTGCTTTTAAGGTAGGCCTAGGTCTAAAGTTTCCAAGGTTAAATGCCTAAACTGTGTATAAACTATAAAGAGGGGTACATTTCTAGGCCTAAATCTTAGCAAAGAGGTGTGTCTAGTCCTAGCCGCCCCTAGAGTTAAACCCAGGCCTACTTTTTACGATATGATCTTGTGAACTGAGGAATAATAAATTATGTTGGCCTAAACCCGAGACTAAACTTTAAAAAATGCTTTCTAGAGTAAAGGCTTTGGGTTTATAATCATTCTAAACCCACAGGTATAGGGACTATGCTGACCACCATTTTCCGAAGTCCACATATCCTCTAGGACATAATATAGGACAATACAACAACCTTCCCTAAAAAGCAGCTGGCTTCCTTCTTGATCTAAGCCCATTCTAAAAAATAACATATTTTTCAAGGATTTTTTCCACCCGTACGGGCGTAAAAACACGTTGAAGTCCATTGCGCCAACCACACTTAGGTTGCAGCTTGTCCCACAGTTCGCGGCGCTATCTGTTGGATTTTTCGGAACTAGCTAAGCCCCGCCTTTGACTAGTTGTCCATTAAAAAGATAATTCACCGCCCAAACAAACCTTGTTACTGAGAAACTATTACCAACCTTGGCTTGGCGACTTTGTTTTAGCAATCAAGCAAATTTCTTTAGCTCTAGATATATTTTTATGTACATTTTTGGACGAGAAGGTTCAGTCAAAAGAATATATCTCTTTTTATTGAGTATTTATTTTAATAATACATTATTATTTTTTACATTTCATTAATTCACAACTTTTTTAACAAATTTTGATTATATCATCCCAATATGCTTTAAAATTTAAGATACAAAATAGTCACAAATACACTAGTTGTTTTTCTTTGCATTCCGTTTGTTCATACTATACCTTTTATCATTTAAATATTAAATGCGAAAACTAGAATGTATCTCCTTCTCTCAATCTCTAGGGTAGTTTTAAATATCATAAGGTGATTATTAAACTGTTGCTCTAGTGGTTCCCACTAGGACAAGGATAGCATACAAATGGTTAAGCAACAGTATGCGCCATCTTGTGCTTTGTGAGGCTACACTTCCTTGCGAAGCTCGAGGAGCACACTGTGCACACGAATGGTTTCTCCCCGGTATGGGTCTTGGCATGGATATTGAGGCTACTCTTGTGTGCAAACTTTGCATCGCATGTCACGCAGGCAAACGGTTTCTCACCAGTATGTGTCCTCAAATGGGTGACAAGGTGACACTTTTGTGTGAATCTTGAGGGGCACAGAGCGCACTTGAACGGCTTGTCCCCGGTGTGCCTCATCATGTGCGTGTTGAGAACACTCTTTTAATGAACCTTGCCTCACAGTCGGGCACGGTGCACACAAATGGTTTCTCCCCGGTATGGGTCCAGGCATGGTTGTTGAGGCCATGCTTCTGTGTGAACCTTGCCTCACAGCCAAGCAAGGTACACACGAAAGGTTTCACTCCGGTATGGGTCCTGGCATGGTCATTTAGGTTACACTTTTGTGTGAATCTTGCATTGCATATCACGCAGGCAAACGGTTTCTCACCGGTATGTCCCATCAAATGGATAACAAGGTGACACTTTTGTGTGAATCTTGAGGGGCACAGAGCGCACTTGAACGGCTTGTCACCGGAGTGAGTCATCATGTGCGTGTTGAGAGCACTCTTTTTATTATACCTTGCCTCACAGTCAACCACGTTACACACGAATGGTTTCTCCCCGGCATGGGTCCTGGCATGGTCTTTAAGGCTTCTCTTCTGTGTGAACTTTGCCTCACAGTTAATCACGGTACACAAGAACAGCTTCTCCCCGGTATGGGTCCTCGTGTGCCTGGCAAGCTTGTTTTTCGACATAAACTTCACGCAACAGATAACGCACTTAAAGTGACTATCGTTGGAATGAGACAACACTTGTTTGGGTAGTTTTATCCCGTTGCATGGCAACCCGCAGTCTTGCCCAGTTGTGGCACTCTTCTTCTTCGTCTTCTTCTTAATGGCACCTAAGCTCTCCCCCGACTTCTCTAAGCTCCACTGATCCGCTTCAAATATCTGGCAGGTTGCACTTCGCTTCGTCTTTTTCTTAACATCACCTAAGCTTTTCCCCCGACTTCTCTGAAGCTCCACTGATCGCTAAGTCCTGCTTCAATATATCTGGCCTGGTTGCACTTCGCTTCGTCTTCTTTTAATCCACCGTTTCCCCTACATTTTTCCGCTGCACTTCTCTTCATCTTCTTCTCAACGACACCAACGTTTTCCTTTTTCTTCTTATCAGCTCCACTGATCGCTGTCTCCTGCTGAGAAACATCTTGCATCTTGGATCTCCTCTTCTTCATCAGAGGACGGCAAAACAGTTCATGACGCTCGAGATAGATCGGATTACTGAACACCTGGGAGCAGACGGCGCAAGTAAACACGCACTCTGAAAAACAAAAGGGAATAACTTGTCTAACGATGATGTGTTGATGATGATGATGTTGATGGTGATGATTATGATAAAAATGATGAAATTCTGGGAATTTGTCAATGTGAGACTGGAATATGTGTAAGGTTTATATGGTTGAAGTAAAGCATAGAAATTATTTTTCTGTAAATATATAACCCCGCAATTACCAACTTACCAACCAAGTGGTCTTCCTCTGTGGATGTATTGCAGTCTAAAAAATCTTCAGGTGATGTAACTATTTCTATTGACTCTTCTTTAATGGTCAACTCACATTCTTCTTTGATCACATCTGAAAGTACAGGAACACTGATTTCTGAGCAAGACCAAGACGGGACAAGGGAATCTGACATTTCTGGTGGAGACACAATTTCCATTGGACTCTCTTCGTCAATGCTGCATTTCGTCTTCGTCTTTTGCTTTACAACACTCAAGCTTTCTGCTGACTTCTCTAAAGCTCCGTTGATCGATGCCTCCTGTTGCAATACATTCGGCATGGTTCCGGTTTTCTGCGATTCTTTCTTGTTACTCTCATTCAGAGGATGACAATAGTGTTCATGAAGCTCGAGATAGATTGGGTTGCTGAATTCCAGGGAGCATTTGGCGCAGGGATACACAGAGTCTGAAATTAAAAGTAAAACATATGGTCCTGCATTCTTGTTGCATATCGATGATGAATGATAGATATTCAGATATTTGATCATTGACCGATTATGAAATCTAAATCAACACATTTAATACTGTTATTAAACCAAATTTCGTACAATTTTATGAACTAGCCTTACTTACCAGTCACTTGGTCTTTCCCTGTTGTAGTATCACAATCTTGGAAATCTTCAGGATATGTAGATATTTCGATATATTCTTCTTTTATGGCCCACTGACATTCTTCTTTGACCACGTCGGTGGGTACAGGCGGACTTATTCCAGAGGAAAGCTGCGAAGTGTCAAACATGTTAGAAATTTCTGTTGGATGCACTCTTTCCATTGTACTCTTCTCGACATTTCTGCACTCTTGTTCCTGCTTAATGACACCAGAGTTTACTGGAGCGCTTGTTTCGTAGCAAGTCAAAACTAATGAATCGTAAATTGGTTGTGAAGAAACTTTGTTCAATAGTTCTTTCTTGATGTTTCCCTTCTCCGATTCATCTTCTCTGACACTAGAGATTGCGTGCTGTCTCACTTCGGAGCAAGACGTTGACTGGAAGAATGTATAGGAATCTTGTGGTGGATATACATCTTCTGGGTCTTTCTTGATAAATCCAATACGTCACTTCGGAAGAAACCGTAGTCTGGATGTATGTGCCCCAAACTTGTGGTGGTGACACATCATCTATTTCTTCCTTGATATCTTTAATTAATTCCCATTCTTCCATGACGTAACTCGAGGGTACTGGATCACTTATTCTTTGCTATGCGTAGACTGTATGAATGTGTCACTCCCTTGTGGAAATAAAAACAATACACGTATGAGAGATAGAGTTACTTTAAACTAGCTCCCTAAAATATTTTGCTCGTGTCATTGATTATTGCGATTCAGGGTGGCTTGAGGAGTCTGGACATCATTAATATTGTAAGTGCGCGCATTTATTCTGCATGCCTCGTATAACGAAAGGCTTGGCATTGATGGCTTTATCAGATGGTTAAATGCCAATTTAAGAAGTAACTTTTCTAATTTTATATTAATTTGATATTAAGAAATAAGCATTGTACGGAAGAACCAAACAAAGGAGTGAAGAATTCTTATTCAACCCATGTTCAAAGAACAATTTGAAGGTATTATTATAATTCTAATAAGCGTACAGATCTTGTTTTGGATCAAGATGCCGATGCGGATTATAAATTAAGATAAAATAAATATGTTATACTTGTTCTAGAATTTAAATGTCGTGGTTGGAAGTGCCAAGTTTAAATGACATTATAAAAGTAAAATGGCGTAGCTCGCTAACATTGAGGAACCACAAAGCATTCTGAGTAATTGGTTTAGAAGGGCATTATCAAACTATCGCGTGTTATCGGAGGCCCTGTTTTTGTTACTTGTGTTAGAGATCTTTTACCTATGCTGCACTACTAGAGATCTTTTACCTATGTTGCACTACTGCACATACAGCAAGCTGTGGGTAAGACGCCCTCTTGTGGTTTTGTTATGAACTAGGAGTAGAACATTGTTGTGAATGGAAGAAGGGAGTATTATGTTATTATTTGATTGCAAGTTGATGAGAATACAGATTGTCTTTATTTAAACAGTGTTATTAATGTAGTTAGCTCGTGCCAGACCCTCCAGAACAGATTCCAGCTATTCCAGCTAACATTTCAGAAGTGGGATAGATTTCAGCTAACATTTCAGAAGTGGGATAGATTTCAGCTAACATTTCAGAAGTGGGATAGAAAACCTTGTAAGTAACACCCACAAATTAAACCAGTCAAGCCATCAAAAGTAGAAGGCCTTGTAACCATGGCGAATGCAAATTTCCACATGCTTTTACAACGACCGAGATCAAGACATTGCCGACTTGACCAATACGACGTCAATAACTAGAATGTCATCGCCTATCAGTCCAGAAAGCTTTAGCCTAAGTCAAAACCCAGGGCCAGAGACTAGAATTCAACCAGAAAGTTTAGATTTTGACTTTGTAGCATCACAACCAGGTGAGCAACAACCAGTACGCCTAGAACAAAATGTTGAACAAGGACCAACCAGAGACCTACGTTTTCCACCAAGTCTAGGCTTAACCCAGAATTTTGCAAACCAACTAGCTAGAGATCAGCTTCCTGACCAGACATCATCAGAACCAGCCACCATCACCCACATGCACCTAATGCAAACCATGATAGAAGACGGAAGGAAAAGGGAAGAGATGCTGATGAATTTGCTATCACAACTCTCCAACAATGCAGCATCAGACAACTTGAGTAGACCTACAGAGCAATACTGTATAATGCCAGATCTTGCCAAAGGCATAAATAAATTTAGTGGCACAGGAAGTGGTGCGGAGGCTTGTGAATGGATTCGATCATTGGAAGCGATTGCTAAGCTCCACCGATGGCCTGAAAGCTTCATATTGGAATCAGCCAAAACACATTTGGTAAGCGCAGCAGGGCATGGTATGCTCGAATGAGTGCAAATCGCCAACTTGACTCTTGGTCCCATTTCAAAGCCGCCTTCGAGAAGACATTTGGGTCTAGCATAAGTGTTCCAGAACTGTGGAAGAAGTTACAGAATAGGGTTCAACAAAGGCAAGAACCAACTTCTCTGTACTTCCAAGAAGTTTCGAGGTACTGCGAGGATCTCAAACTGAGTTTCGGTGACACCAAGCGCCAAATTCTGATAGGACTTGCTTCACAGTCGCTGTATTCCCAGTTGATGTCCAGACACCACTTTGACCTCGATGATCTCTTCAAGGACGTCCGAGAATTTGAAGAAGCAGAAAAGGAGCGTAACCAGAGAGTCCCAAGATTCAACTTCAGCCAACGTGAAGAACGCTCTACACCTCAGCGACAACAGTCGACGTATACACAGAAATTTCAACCAGCCAGTTCCTCAGTCACCAGTCCAGATACCGGTAAACCTACTGCTAATCAGTCAATAATCCCTAATGTGAAATCTTTTCAGTTCCGTACTAAGCCTAACTACCTGAACACTGAAGGAGAACCAATGTGTTTCAATTGTACCAAGTATGGCCACTTAGGTAGGGATTGCCCAGAGCCCAGACGTACGTTCTACTGTGTTAAATGTCAACAAAGTGGACATACACAAAAACATTGTACAGTCGCAGTTAATCAGGGACCTCGTGTCAGCAAACCAGTCACTGACGCGAACACTCTGATTGTGAATGATAAGGACGGCTGTACTCCAGAAAAATACATATAGTCAGTCACAATTAATGGCATTTAATGGCAGTGAGTGTTTTGTTTTCTTTCTCTTTTATCGTTTTTTTCATTGAATTAACATGTATTCTACCCCACGACCTGTTCCCGTACTCGAAATTACGCCACGTATCAACATCACTTAAAAGCGTCTTTGACCGCACGTTCTCTAACCGTCCGCAGCCGAAGTCCACGAGTGGATTTTCTCGATATTACGCCTGGAACCATCGTCAGTCACTGCTATTCAGTTGGATGGCGCTAAGCAGGCTGTCTACATAAAACTAACCGGGGATCGTCTGTGTGAGGAGCTCCTCACTAATCTAGGGAGTTCTGTTCCTTTCCGCCATGCTGATGGTTCTATCAGCAAAGTTGCTATCGGCCATGCTGACCTAGGCTACAGGCAGATCCGAGTTTTTAACCTGCCACTCGAGTTCTCGAATGAGCGTCTTCGAGAGTACCTTCGTTCCTACGGGCTGGTGCGGGACATCATGGATGAGGTGTGGTCCACTTCTTACAGATACCAGGTGAAGAACGGAGTACGTACGGTTAAGATGGACCTCACGAAGCACATCCCGTCCTATGTAACAGTCGGGGGCATACGTGCGCTGGTGACCTACGAGGGACAGACGAAAACGTGTTCTATTTGCAACGCTAGCGACCACTTCAGGGCTGATTGCCAGGCTAGGCGCCCTGTGCAGCTGCCCTTGATTGACCGTACAAAAAACACGTGGGCGAATCTGTCGCAGCCCTCGGCGGCCACGTCAGCTTCGACGTCTCAAGATCTGGACATAGGCCTTCAACTTGCAGCCACGCCAGTTCCAACCCTCGCCGACTTGACCTCGCTAATACCGCCCTCGCAAGCTACCCCTGATGTCGCTGTGTTGTGTTCAGTGATGACCAAGAAAGTGATGAAGCCTAGTGAGTCTGTTAAACAAATAGTTCCACTCCCTGCTATTTCAATGGAGGTCTCCTGCTCCTCTAGCAGCGAGGTGCCAGAAGACAACCGTAAACGGCGTTCCTCTCCTCCTGCTGAACAACAAGTACCAAAGAAGCATGTTATCCGTAAGGTGAAGGGAAATGGAGCTTCTCAGCGCTCGCGCTCCCTCTGTAAACCTGAGACGCCATCTGGTGCCGACTCTGTCACCACTAGTTTGGAGCTTCCATTTGTTGCCAACGCTCTCACCTCTAGTGCGGAGCTTCCAGATGCTGACGACGTTGTTACGCCAAATATGGAGCAACGGCAATCTAAGGCTACCCGTGGACGCAAATCCCGTGTGTGGAGTGAGAAAGTGGAACCAGGTACCACCTGCTCTTAGGGGATGACCCTCAACATAGGCTTCGCCAACTGTAGAGGTTTCTCTCGCAAGAAACCTCTAATTGAGAACCTGTGCACATCAGAGCGCCTTCACATTCTCGGTGTTGCAGAAACTTGGGCCTCCTCTCGCCATAATCTCCGTCTTCCAGGATTCGCGTCTTTCCGTAGGGATCGGGTCTGCCCTCCTGGTCAACAGCCTCGGGGCGGAGTGGCCTTATTCCTGCATCCAGAACTTCCGGCTACTCAAATTACTCCTCCACTGCAATTCCGTCAACTCGAAGTCATTCTCTGCTCCGTTCGGAGCCCACTTGGTCCGATTTTGATCGTCCTTGCATATTTCCCGCCTACCATTTCTATCGCCGCACACATAGACTTCTTTGAATACGTGGCGTCATTTCCAAACTTCGTGTTCATGGGAGACTTTAATGCTCGTCATGTGACGTTTGGAGATACTTCCTCCAACACTAATGGCTCCACTCTGGCTGATCTACTCGTTGACCTTCCAATGTATCGTTGTTACAATACGTGTCCGACGTACATTGGCCCCATGGGATCCTCAATACCAGACCACATTCTTGTAAGTGACCGTCTATCTGGTCGGCTTGGCGACGTCGTCATCGGCCCATCAATAGGCAGCGACCACCTCCCACTTGTAGTTTCCTCGAATGTACTTCCTCCTCCACCTATCCGCGAACGGTTTAAAATAGTCAAGGATTTCCATAACGCTGACTGGCGTCGGTACAGGGCTGAGATCGAACGGCTTCTCCCAGAGGAGGTTGATGCTACGTCGTGTCCAGCACTTAGGACCACAACGGAACATTTGGTGGCAGTACTGAAGAGGGCTGCGGCTGTTGCGGTCCCGGTACGTGCGATCGACACTTACCGCCCTGCTCTACCTGGTCATATGTTGATCTCATTCGTCAGAAAAGGAGAATTTATAATGCCTTTAAGGTTGCTCGTGATCCTGACCTCAAAACAGAGTGGAACCGATTGAATGCTCTTGTTTGCCGCAGCATTGTTCAGTTCCGCGAGCTTCAGTGGACGGTCGTTTGCGAGTCGCTGGACTACAAGGACGGTTCCTCATTTTGGCGCACCTTCAAGCGTATCACGGGCCAGTCCACTCGCGCCAACAGACCCCTCATTGTCAATGACCGAGTGTGTGCGTCGTCTTCCGACAAAGCGCAGGAGTTTGCGTCTTCTCTTGAGGGAGTTTATCAGTTTCCCGAGGACGCACTCTTTGATGACGTCTTCAGAGAGAGGGTCGAACTGTCTCTAGCACACCACGAACCGTCCTTCGCTTCTCATGACATCATCCCAGATGAAGAAGTTCTCCACCCCGACCTCGTCCGGTATATCAGCGCGGAGGAAGTTCTGTCTGCTATACAACACGGACGGAGCTCATCGCCAGGTGCTGATGGTATCACCAGACTGATGCTTCGCCAGGTCTCTGCCAAGTTCGTCTCTCACCTCGCTACTCTCTTCTCTGGGTGCCTCCGTTTGGGCTACTTCCCTCCCAGTGTAAAATCTGCTGTCATCGTTATGATTCCAAAGAAGGTCAGCCACCAACGAATCTCGCTAGTCACCGGCCTATTAGTCTCTTGAACGTTGTGGCAAAGGTTCTTGAGAAAGTGATTCACTCCAGGCTGGTAGCTTTCGCTGACCGCCCCCAAATCATCCCCGAGTCACACTCCGGCTTCCGAACCGGCCGCTGCACGACAGACCCCCTCATCAAGCTGGTGACGGAGGTTTCAGGGGCGTTAAACGATGGCCAGTGTGTGCTAGCTATTTTTCTGGACATATCACGCGCCTTTGACAAGGTTTGGCATGACGGGCTCTGTTACAAGCTGCTGCAACTAAGAGTCCCTTTTGTAATGGTGCGCTTCATCCGAGCTTTTCTCACGGGACGTCTCGCTTGTGTGCGTGTTAACGATCAAGTATCCCGCTCGTTTACCCCTCTTTCTGGCGTGCCTCAAGGTTCCTGCCTCTCTCCTCTTCTCTACCTGATCTACTGCCACGATATTCCTCCTCCCTTGTCCCGTTACCTTGCCTTAGCCCTCTATGCAGACGACACGGCCTACTGGTGCAAAGGGCGCACAATGAGAGAAGTCTTCCGCCATCTACAGCGCCAAATTAAAGCTCTTGAAGCTTGGATGCGTCGTTGGCGTGTATTGCCTTTTTCACCACCAGCACAGCTTATCCTTTTTCACCACCGGCACAAAACGCAGAAAATGTCTCAACGACCACTCCGTCAGTCCATCTCACTTTGGGGCGCTACGGTGTACCCTAGTCGGTCTGCCAAGTACCTTGCAGTAACCTTTACAGACATTCTGAACTGGGGTGCTCATTGCCGTGATGTCATCAACCGTGCGCGGTCGAGACTAAATTTACTCGTGATGCTTCGTGGGCGACTTTCTGGATGCAGTTTCCGTACTCTACGGCACACTTATAAAACTTTCATCCGTCCCCTCTTTGAATACGCGGCCCCGGCGCTGACACCCGTCTTTGGAGGATGTCTCCAGCAATACTTCTCGCTGGAGCGAAGAATCCTTCGCCGCATCGCGCGGCTTCCTCCGATGACGCGGAATGAAGACGTGTATGCCCAAACCGGCGTCGGTGGTATCAGCGCTCGACTCGACACCCTCGCAGGGGCTTACGTGCAACGTCTTCACGCAGGCGGCAGGAATGAGCTTCACGACCTCGTTTCGCGTCCTCGAGTCTTCAGACCTCTACCGCGATTCAAGTACCCTTATCCGCCTTTTGCCTTTCAATTTGTCTAACTTTATAAATGTCATGTTCTCTTGTTGTTTTTCATGTAATGTTTAATTTGTAACTCTGTTATCACTGTGTTAGGCTACAGAGGGCACACTTGCCCTGCATAAGCCTTCCTGCCCTATGGGCAGGTAAAATACAATAAATTAATTATGGCACCTTAGGCCTTACAGGATTTATAGACCAGGGCAGTTCTAGTTGTACGATTCAGGCAACTTCTGCCATTCGTACAGGTTTGGCTGTGCAGCCTACTGACAGCAACCTGTTTGGTTTTGGAGATACAAGTACACCCGCGGTTCGACCAATTGGCAAAATTATTGCTGATGTCGAAATCGATGGTGTCATTGGTAGAGATATCAACTTGCTCATTGTACCAGATCATGCCCAGACAATGGAGATCCTAGTCGGCAGGACCTGGACTGACCATCATCATGTTGTCTTCCTAAGATGGATGACAACTTAACTATCAGCAATCGAACCGATTCGCCGTTTTGTGAAATGGAAATGACTCCAGCTGTTTCCGTCCATAAAACTTTGCATTCCACAAAATGTAGTTCTTTCTAAACGATCTATGAACTTTATCAAGTTGGTTGCGCAGAATGCCAGTTCCGGATTGGCAATCATTGACCGACGTTCGGACAGGACTCCGTCGCTGATTGACATCCAGGATGGATGCGCAACCGTTCCAGTCTGCAATCCTAATGGTGTTGATATCAGTTTACCTCAAGGGATGTGCATCGCAAGATGTGAACCGGTTCAAGAAGCGTACCAGTTATCAGTGACAAATTTCAAACCTCAGAAGACAAAAATCGAAAAATCAGATCTAAGGATAGGCCCAGGATTAACCAGTGAGGACATTGAGCAGTTGCACCAGCTTGTCAACGAGTTCCGCGACTGTTTCGCATTGTCTCTTGAAGAGTTGGGATGTACCAACCTTACGGAGATGGACATTCAAGAGATTGAAGGAAGTCGTCCAGTTCACTGTAAGCCATACAGAACCAACCAGGCTGACAGAGAAGCGATAAGCCAGATAGTCCACGATTGGAAAGAAGCCGGTATTGTCAGTGAAACTCGCTCACCTTATGCCAGCCCAGTACTGCTTGTTCGCAAGAAAAATGGTGAAAACCGTCTAGTACCTAGTGGATTACCGTAAGTTAAATGCACAAACCGTGAAAGACTCGTACCCCCTGCCTCTAATTGATTCCCAGCTGGAGAACCTGTCCGGGTGCACAATGTTCACTATTTTGGACCTGGCACACGGATATCTCCAGATTCCGCTGACAGATGCTGCAAAATCTAAAACCGCTTTCATTACTCCTGATGAAACTGGTCAGTTTGAACGCATGATGTTTGGTTTGACGAATGGCCCAGCAGAATTCCAGCGCATGATAAATAATGCACTAGGCCCGCTTCGCAACAAGGTTGCAATGTGTTACCTCGACGATCTGCTCATAGCAGCTCGCAACTTTTGCAAAATGATGATGAAGTTAAGACTAGTATTTGAAGCTCTTCGATTCGCGCATTTGACTCTACGCCTCACAAAGTGTGAGTTTGCTCTCAAAACCATTGAATTCTTAGGTTTTGAAATCAGTGAGGGCAGCGTTCAACCAGGAAGACGCAAGTTGACAGCCATAGCAGATTTTCCTATTCCAGAAGACATACATCAAGTGAAACGATTCCTAGGATTAACAGGCTACTTCCGGCGTTTCATCAAGCGATACGCATCAATCTCAGAATTGTAAGAACGAAGTCTTCAAATGGAGTGGTCCTCAGAAACAAGCATTCGATACCCTTAAAATGAATCTGACCACTGAACCAGTTCTCGCCCTATACAATAGAGATGCCAGAACAGAACTCCACACTGATGCAAGCTCAACTGGCTTGGCTGGACTTCTTCTTCAGGAAGGTAGTGATGGTCAACTTCATTTGGTGTTCTGTGTCTCTAAAAAGACAACCGAGGTAGAGAGTAACTACCATTCTTCGAAGTTGGAATTAATGGCGATTGTTTGGTCAGTTGACAGACTTCGGCAGTTCCTATTAGGCATCCCGTTCACTATAATCACCGATTGCCAGGCGCTTGTATACCTGAATGCAATGCAAACAAAGAACCCCCAGATCGCCAGATGGAGTCATTTACTCCAAGAGTACGACATACTTGAAATTCGGCATCGCCCAGGGATCAAGATGGCGCATGTAGATGCATTGAGCCGTGGCCCCGTTGATCCTCCATCAGATACTCTAGAATCAATCACAGAGTCCAGACTGGGAGTACACTAGAATCAGGTCGTCTTTGCAAAAAGGTACCCGGAGTAGAACAACCCCTTTTTGTTGTACCAAACTCGATGAGGAAAGGTATTCTAGTCAAGTTCCATGATCTTATGGGACATTTTGGTTTGGACCGCACCTTGGAGCTTATCCGTAGACACTACTGGTTTCCTGCTATGCGAAGATATGCAAAGCAACACATTCATCTTTGTGTAGAATGTTTAATTTACAAGAAACCCAGTGGTAAGAAGACAACGTTTCTCCATCCTATTCCACCAGGCAAACGTCCCTTTGAAATCGTACACCTTGACCACCTAGGTCCGTTTGTAAAAAGTACGAAAGGCAACCATTACCTCCTCGTGATTGTAGACAATGCTACAAAATTTGTCCAGCTTTACCCCTCAAAATCGACGAACAGTGCCAGTATAATCAAGGCACTTAATGAAGCTATAATTAAGTATGGATTACCAGAGAAGTTAGTTAGTGACCGAGGCACAGGATTTACTTCACAAGCGTTTGAAGAGTTCTGTCGCAACCAAGGTATCCAGCAATTAATTCTCCCAGACATCCTCAGGCAAATGGACAAGTAGAACGAGTGAACCCACTCTTGTTCCTATGATCTCAATCGCAACACAGGATCCTCGTCAAAATGACTGGGATCATTCAATAAAGACCATCGAAAGAAATCTGAACAATACTATAAATAAGTCAACAGGAAGAACTCCGTTTCATGTTCTCCATGGATATGTACCGAGATTTGTCGACGGTGCTCTCCGAATGGCAACCAACCCAGCTAGTGACATCTGGGACGAACCATCCCAACTTCAACACGAAGCCAAACAAGCCGTCTCAACAAGTCAAGAGAATTGGAAGAGACAATACAACCAGAAGCGCATAATTGGACCAAGCTACGATGTCGGTGAAGTGGTTTTCATGCAGCGTGCACCCGTACACACTGGTCATCCCACGAAGACACAACCCAAGTACCGCGGGCCTCTCATCGTCACCGAGCTGCTTCCAAGTGACACTTACAGAGTATCACAACTTTCCGAAGATACGCCAGGCAGCTACTACACGACCACAGCACATGGCTCACAACTCAAAGGGTGGAAGTGCCCCAATATGGACGTGAACGATTTGAGCTCAATTCACTCTCAATCAGATGAAGAATTAGCTACTACTGCGGAAGATCTACAGCCCCACATTTCAGACGATTCCACTGCAGACCGAGACTACCAAAGACCTCGACGTCTAGGAGCAGGCAAACGGCCTGAATATCTAAAAGATTTTGTAGTCTAGGCCTCTCTGGCACTCATTAATTTTTACCATGTCTGAGGGCAGACATTTTGTCAGGATGCCCGAATGTTAGAGATCTTTTACCTATGCTGCACTACTAGAGATCTTTTACCTATGTTGCACTACTGCACATACAGCAAGCTGTGGGTAAGACGCCCTCTTGTGGTTTTGTTATGAACTAGGAGTAGAACATTGTTGTGAATGGAAGAAGGGAGTATTATGTTATTATTTGATTGCAAGTTGATGAGAATACAGATTGTCTTTATTTAAACAGTGTTATTAATGTAGTTAGCTCGTGCCAGACCCTCCAGAACAGATTCCAGCTATTCCAGCTAACATTTCAGAAGTGGGATAGATTTCAGCTAACATTTGTATGACTGGAAACACGTACAGAAGGACGGACGGAGGTCGGATTTTAATTGTTGCATATTAAAGAGCATTTCTATGGGTTTGTTAACCTAGTACCTTGCCTCAGTCAAAGGGACATCAGGAAAATGCTTTATCCTGCTCTTTCGCCAGAATCCATATTCACCAAACAACTTACTTTTTTAGAAATCACCACTGAAGGTACCAAAGTCCGAGGCCCTTTAGTTCAGTTACTTCTTCAATTTTTTACGCCTTTTACGTGATGTTGATAAAGAAAATAATTATTATGGCGTTAAAAATGGTATTTTGATGGGGGTTTCAACGGCAGAGCGACGTCATTAACACGTCGAGCAAGTGTTATTATGGTTTATATTGTTATCCCATCGTGATCCGAGTATTACATTAAACTGCATTTTATAGGGCACCTGGTACATCCTCTCACAAAACACTCTGAGATTGATCATACTTAACCCTACGTGTTCATGGCATCGCGACGCTCTCGACGCCCTCTGCAGTGCACCAGGCTAAATACTTACACTAGGAAAACGCTCAGTTGGACGACGCGTTGATAAGCGAGCACTCGCTATATAATTTGTTGATGGTCCAAATTTAAACCTGATCTGTATCTTCGTGCAACCGCTATCATGAGCCAAAAAAGCTCTAGCTTCGTGCGACTTTTCGTTGCCATGGTAACGTTACTTTTGTTAAAATGTAATCCCATCTACACTACTTATCGGATCAAAATAAAATTAACATATTCGTGACCGGGCGGACATTCTAAATGATTTGACAACCTCAGATTTTGTCGCCGTTTAGTTTAAAAAAAAACTTTCGAATAACTTTAATGTAACTTTATAACTTTTTGAACGATTTTGCCACAAAACTAATGGCATTCAATCCAGATCAAAGCTTGCGGATGGTCCAAATTTTAACTCGATCCGAACCTCCGTTCGACCGCTATCATGAGCCAAAAAAGCTGCGCGACTTTCCGTTGCCATGGTAACGGTACTATGTTAAATGTAATTTCCATCTACACTACTTATCGGATCAAAATAAAACTAACATTTTCGTGACCAGACGGACATTCTAAATGATTTGGCCACCTCAGATTTTGTCGCAGTTTAGTTTTAAAAAAAACTTTCGATTAACTTTAATTTAACTTTGTAACTTTTTGAACGATTTTGACACAAAACTAATGGCATTCAAGCGAGATCGAAGCTTGCGGATGGTCCAAATTTCAACTCGATCCGAACCTCCGTTCGACCGCTATCATGAGCCAAAAAGCTGCGCAACTTTCCGTTGCCATGGTAACGGTACTTGGTTATAATGTAATTTCCATATACACTGCTTATCGGATCAAAATAAAATTAACATATTCGTGACCGGACGGACATTCTAAATGATTTGGCCACCTCAGATTTTGTCGCCGTTTAGTTAAAAAAAAAAACTTTCGATTAACTTTAATGTAACTTTTTAACTTTTTGAACGATTTTGCCACAAAACTAATGGCATTCAATCGAGAACGAAGCTTGCGGATGGTCATAATTTCAACTCGATCCGAGCCTCCGTTCGAACGTTATGGCGAGACATACAAAAAAAAAACAAAAAAAAACAGTGACTATTTTTTCCGGCAGAGTCAAACGGAAACGCTCGCTTCGCTCGCTTAATAATTCTGTCTTATAGAGTATAGTTTACCACAATACTCTTGTCATGAAAGTCGTTCTAGCTATCATTAGATCCAACACTATTAATGAAAGTTTACTTTGATAGTTGCTTCTCTCTATGTTCCGACTATACCTCTCAAGACACGATGCCTACTCATTGGTAATTCCTAATTACGCTACAGCTTAGGACAGGTATCAAAAGATTTTAAAACAAAAAACTCCAAAACCAATGCCTACCCAATACCAATACCCATGCCATGTTATCATGGCATAACATGCTTAGATCGTGTGTAATAATTACTAGTACTAGGAAAACGCTAAAGTCCCGCCGCGTTGATGGATGAGCGTTTTTGTAAGTTTTTTGTTTGCGTGGGACCACTTTTCCTTTGCAAGTGCTTTGTGAATGCATTGTAGGTGATTGTTGTCGAGTTTCAAATGTTACTTTTTAATGGTTATTATAAACCTCAAAAAAACTCATATCAAAACCTTTCTTCTATGGATTCTGGCTAACTTTTTCAACTTTTTCTTTAAAAAGGTACTACATCACCATAACCTTAATGTTCATGTGAAATATGAACGTTGTAGCCCCACCCGTTTGGTCAGAATCGGCCCAAATGTCACGAAAATATCGCACTAAAAATCGAAAAAATCGTAAAAGTACGTTTATTTTATGGGTTCTGGTTAACTTTTTCAACATTTTTTTTCACAAGGTACTACATCACCATAACCTTAATGTCCATGTAAAATATGAACTTTGTAGCCCCACCCGTTTGGTCAGAATCGGCCCAAATGTCACGAAAATATCGCACTAAAAATCGAAAAAAAAACGTAAAAGTGCGATATTCATGAGAAATATTTCTTCGATTGTACCCAAAAACGTGGCACGTCTAAGTTCAGAGATTTCAAAGGTCCTGTCAAATTTTCATCAAGATCGCTTATGCCGTTTGCCCGGAATCGTGCGAACAAACAGACAAAAAAACAACACAAACAAAAAAAAAAAAAAAAAAAACAACCGAGCTAAATTTTTTGAGGGGTCAGTGAAATTGAAGTTTTCGCTTCGCTCGCTACGCTCGCTACGCTCATCCAATAATGTTGGACGACTGCCTTGAGCGGAGTAGGCTATGCGAGGGACTCAAGTTTTGAATTACATTTGCAGAAACCTCTGAAAACGAATGATTTGGAGGGTCACGTGACTACCAAAACGTACGTTTTGAACAAAGCAAGTTTTGAAATGACAACGCACGTTTCGAAACGTACGTTTCCACCCACGGCCGAAAAGCTCGTGGATTGATCATTTATTTTTACGTTACCGCCCCTATGATTCACTTAAGCATCTTTTAGTAACTTCAGGAAATGTATGCTTTTTAGAAGGCCGTGACTTTAATTTATGGCGTTTTCCATTGGCATGCACTCGGCGAGTGCAGAGATGTCATTGTTGTCAACATCCACTTGAATAACATTACACTAGGAAAACGCTTAAGTCCCACCGCGTTGTTGGATGAGCGTAATTGGTGCATTGAGCTGCCATGTGTTATGCGGATTTTCTGTTGTACTGTAAAAAAATTATTACTATGTTCAACATTTTTTTTTAAATTAAATTAAATTAAAAATAAACAATTTTTTTTTAAGAAATAATTATTCGATTGCGCTCAAATTTCACACGAATATATAAATTTATAAAATTAAGGTTCTGTGAAAAAATCATTAAAATAGGATAAAGCATGTAGGTGTGTAAAGTCGAAGAAATTTGTAAAAAATCGAAAAAAATCGTAAAATTGCGATTTTCAAGGGAAATAATTTTTAGATTGCGCTCAAAAACGTGGCAGTTCTAAGTTCAGGGATTTCGAAGGTCTCCAGAAAATTTCATCGTAATTGGAGTATCGGTTTAGCCGGAATCGTGTTAACAAACAGCCAAAAATACAGAAAAAAAAGAAAAAAAAACATTCCGGATTTTTTTCTCCAGTGTAGTGAAATGGAATCTTCGCTACGCTCGCTACGCTCATCCAAAAACTGAACAAATGAAAAGACAAGTGGCAATCCAGTGCGCACTAGGGCACACTAGTGCGACCTGAGTGCGGCCAATGGAAAACGCCATTATTATTTGTCATTCGTTAGTTCACTTTGTAAGAAAGTAATAATAGATGTTTAAATTGAACCGTTATTTGTGTATCATGTAGCTACCTATTACATATTATACTCTTTTTAGAATAACGCTTAGGCCTACTATGTATTATTATATACTCGAGGTTGATTTGTATTGCTTAACGTCTCATATTAATGCACATTGGCTATTCGAAACGATAGGTGGTGATAGATGAGGATGAAGTATGAACAGAATGGAGGAGGGAAAACCCGGTACCGGCACGTAGCCAACTCCTTTCGAAAAGTATCAAGGGGACCACCGGCTTTACGTCCCATCCGAAAGGACGGTGTAACTATGACAGTCATATAGGTTCCTCCACTAACCCGGACTGCCGAGCAGACATCGAGGAGAACGAAGCCGTTACACTAGCTCTCGAACCCTCCATTTGCTCTAACCAGCGGTATACGTGAGTTTCAGAGACAAGCGGTCACCGACTCTACCCCTGACCACGCCCGATTGTGCTTAACTTCGTAGTTTTTTATACTCGAGAATCGACATCTACACTAATGACTGCTATCGTAATCGTAGGCAATGTTTTGCACTTTGATTCTTATTTCTAGCGCTAGGGCGCTATTCGTTATAATACGCAATTGTAATTGGTTGGGGGATGTTTTACACTCACAAAACTTATTCGGAAAATTCGCAACGATAAATAACCGCAACACCCATTTACCCAACAACGTACGTTTTTATTTCAAAACTTATATTTTACTCAAATCACCGAAATGGGGTGGAATATGATTACGTATTGACGGTGGCTTCAGGCTGCGAACGCATTTTCTGGATCCCCTGGCCTTCCATAATACGCCTACCTTGGGCCTAGCACCTAGGGCTGTGCTAGGCCTAGTAAAGAATTAATCAAATCTGTTTTTTGACAAAAGAAATCTTCCCTAAAAGGATTGCGAGTTGTGGCTTAATCTAGTCCTTTCCAGACATTACATGCATGAGTATAGCCTAGGTCAAGGTCCCCTGTATCTACTCCTGGCGGAGGGTTTTGCGACAGCGCAGTCTAGCGGAGATCTAGGGGACCTTGAGCCTAGGTCAGCCCTTGTGAGAAGACCGTTGGTCTTCTACAGGCGCCTAACCTAACAAAAAATATAGTGGCATAGGCCGAGCGTTTAGGTCAAAGAGTTTTGAATTGTAATTTGTAGGTTAATTGATTTGGGAAGAGATTTAATTGCTAACAAACGGATATTTCACAGTCTATTTTTTAGCTTTCATATAACCATAGGCTAATAAACATCCATACACATATCTTCTTTAAAGACGTTTGCTTCAAATGGAAACGTATTTATTTGCAGCGTGGTATACGAACAAGACCGTATAAGATAATGCTGGTCTTGGCAGCTAGGCCGATACTAGAAGCCTATTACCCGTGAATACTGCCATTTTAAAGAATGTTAAATTTACGAAATAAGATTTATGGTTTAGGTCTAGTTAGGTCGTACATAAAAGGCAAAGTTAAAAACAAAACTATCAATCTACCTTCTAGTTTGTGTCTTAAGATGGATACTGTACTTCAAGTCACTATTGAGCTCTAAGGATGGGGGTTTGATTTATTAGGTGTGGGATAATTAAACTTTTTGTAACGGATGATTTGAGGTTTCATGGTACTACTACTGTGTATTTGGTCAACGCATCAACGTTGAAACCATTTAAGCCTAGATAAAAGAATCATATCACACTCAGAGGCAATGCATACAGAGATTTTAAATTCATAGTGTATATTTATTTAGACGTCGGCCTATACCCATCAAATTTGTTATGTCTTGGGCTAAATAATATACCCCTTGGGATTTTTGTATGTGAGCCTAGCTAGGCCCTACGTCCAAGACCTAAAAGGCTATTGCCTTGGAGTGAACTTCCTAGTGATCTACTAAAGGGAAAGGTTTATGCTGTAGGCCCTATATTCAAGGCCCAGCCATACTAGTGCTTATTGCTACTATTTAAAAACGTATTAGACTTACCTTGTAGTGTGCTCAATATTTTCACCTTCGAAATGATACACGGAAATAAATAGAAACAAACCATCAATCAAAACAATGTCAACACACAGAGAGCCGCCATGACAGGAATACGTACGTAGTGTGCCACACACTCGAAGACACAAAGAGCTCCAGAAGAAAGATGCACATTGCGATGAGTTGTTGTTGTTGTTGTTGTAGTAGTACTATTTTAGTCTGTTTTATGTTCTGATTTAATATGTTTTGCTCTATACTCGGAGATGAATTATAATGGATAGATGTATGCAAATAAGCTTTTCTTTCCTTGATATCACTGACTTTTCTGTGACCCGAGAATGTTGGTGCTATTCCCATGACTAAATTATTGAACAATTAGGCATTTGAGTCATTTTTTATTTCGTATTTATTCTAACAAAACCCGCGTAATTTCAAAAAGTCTCTCAATACTCGTTTCCATAAAAATAGACGTTCTGATAACACGTGAGGCAATAGGAAATTTGCATAAGTTCCAGATATCGGAAAAAGTATGTGCAATATATTCGTCTAAAAATGATATAAACGATAATTTAAGGTTCTTAAAGTTAATCGTTCAATATCTATTGAGGGTCAAAGTTTGACCTTTTAAATTTCCCGTACATTTATTTTGAAACGGCTGCCTACGTCACCGGCCCTCATGACAAACACGGCCGCCTAGATAGCAACGAACTTCCTCCTTTTACCAAAGTCTTTGGTTCATACAACAATGTCCAACAATAAACAACAGTTGATGTCCTTTTCCAAGTTTTATTATCAACATTGTGTTTTTACTTATTATCAAGTTAAAATGCGATTAAAGCTTACGTTATGGTATCACAAAATGTATCAAATAAAATATTAAGCATATTAGAACAAACGAGATGTCAAAATATGTTTCCACAGCCAAGATAATCGCTGAAAGCGAGTAACTTGATATATAGTTACGTGATTGGTTAATTGGTATCATGAAGGCTGGTGATGAATGACCCGTTTTTCCCGCCAAAATATGTAGGAAACTTTCACCCTGATTTTATAGATAATCCTGTCAAATAAGATCGTATAGCCTATTGACGTATGGAGGAAAAAAATTGCGATGTCGCTGAATTTTTGCAGAGACCTTCCTTATATAATACTTATTTACATACTAAAACTCCCTACAATCGGACTGGAGCTTCGGCCGCCATATTGGAAAATGGCAGCCAAAAGGTGTTTGTTATAGAATATCTCCAAATTGATTTGAGATAGACAAAATATCTCAATGGCAAAAATATACCCCATTTAATTCCTACAAAACAGGTGTATTTTATAGTTTTGGTAGGGGCAAAGGTTATACATCACAAAATCGTGGTTTATATGTTGCTCATTGGAATAACAGCTTATTTCCAAATTTTCACGACCAGCATCAAACAATGCCGGTAAAATCCGTGAGAATCGATTTACATACAAAAAGACTTTTGTACGGGGTTTCATGAAAGCTTCCATAGTATTTTAAAAAATCAGGTCTGCAAAATCGAATTTTGCATTTACCTGGAATTTGGGTTTTTCCATTGTTGGCATTTCCTCAAAAATGCCCTTTTTGACTGTCCATTATTAAGCACTAAATAGCATTGGAGGAAAAATTCTTCCTACGCACATTGAAATGACTCAAATAATGATCCGATTACAACCAAAGTTTAAATCCAATATGGCTGCTAATTTCCTAATATCCACAACATCAAAGTGAATGATGTAACAAAAAGAGTGTAAAAACAGCACGAAAACAGTATTCATATTGTGAATATTAGGAATAAGCAATCATATTGGATTTAAACTTTGGTTGTAATCGGATCATTATTTAAGTCATTTCAATGTGCGTACAAAGAATTTTTCCTCCAATGCTATTTTGTGCTTAATAATGGACAGTAAAATATGGCATTTTTTAGGAAATGCCAACAATGGAAAAACCCAAATTCCGGGTAAATGCAAAATCCGATTTCGCAGAACTGATTTTTTTAAATACTAATGGAAGCTTTCATGAACGCCGTACAAAAGTTATTTTGTATTTAAATCGATTTCTTGCGGATTTACCGAGCATTGTTTAATGCTGGGCTTGAAAATTTGGAAATTAGCTGGTACTACAATAAGGAACATATAAACCATGATTTTGTGGCGTAACCTTTGCCCCTACCAAAACTATAGATGACGTCTGTTTTGTAGGGAATTAAATGGGAAATATTTTTGCCATTTAGATATTTTGTCTATCTCAAACAAATTTGGAGTTATTCGATAACAAACACCTTTTGGCCGCCATTTTCCAATATGGCGGCCGAAGCTCCAGTCCGATTGTAGGGGAGTTTTAGTATGTTGATAAGTATCCTTTAAGGAAGGTCTCTGCAAAAATTCAGCGACATTGCAATTTTTTCCTCCAAGAATTCTTATTTGACAGGATTAAGATGAAAATATTCTCAAAATCAAGAAAATAAGATATTTTTGTGTAAAGGATGGTGGCCTTAACCCAGTAGAACCATAAAATAATGTTATGCAAATTCCCTATTACATACAAGTTACAATTACCGTCGAATAATATTGGTACTAGGAAAACGCTTAAGTCCCGCCGCGTTGTTGGATGAGCGTAATTATGGTGTATTGAGCTGCCATGTGTTATGCGGATTTTCTGTTGTTCTGTGAAAAAATCATTACTGTTGAAGATTTCTTTAAAAATTAATTTAAATTAAATTAAAAATAAACTTATTTTTTGAATTTTTTTAGTTAATCTAAATTTAAAAAAAATAAAAAAATCGTAAAATTGCGATTTTCATAAGAAATAATTATTTGATTGCGCTCAAATTTCACACGAATATATTAATTCATAAAATTAAGGTTCTGTGAAAAAATCATAACAATCGGATAAAGCATGTAGGTGTTATAAGTAGAAGCCTTTTTTCAAAAATCGAAAAAAATCGTGAAATTGCGATTTTAATGAGAAATAATTTTTCGATTGCGCTCAAAAACGTGGCAGTTCTAAGTTCAGAGATTTCGAAGGCCTCCATAAAATTTCATCGCAATTGGAGTATCGGTTTAGCCGGAATCGTGCGGACAAACACAAAAATACAAAAAAAAAGAAAAAAAAAACATTCCGGATTTTTTTCTCCAGTGTAGTGAAATGGAATCTTCGCTTCGCTCGCTACGCTCATCCAATTAAAATTAAATCAAAATCGGTTAAGAACTTTGATCTGTGCGTGGCAAAAACATTGACTGATACGATAACCTTAACCTTGACTAGAATAAGAAGACACCGAAGAGTCCCCGAACACGACTGTCAGAGCTCGCCTCTAGTTTCGGGGAGTAAAATACTCCTGGACTTTGCATATTTTCTCTTCGTGCTGTTTACGATGAGCAGAGGCCATATTAATGCCAGCATTGAGGTGAAGGAATTTCACTACTAACTCAAGACTCAACAATAACCAATAAGATTATTAAAAATGATGGTGCTTAAGTTAAATATCCAGAATGTATGCGGAGCGACTGTCTCCATTCAACTCAAACGACGCATATTCTGTGATTCAGTGTGTCTGTCTGTACGTCGAAAATCAGCCGAATCGCTGAACAGATTGCGCTGAAATTTTAAAAAGACATCCGGTACGAGTTTACTGAGAACTATTAACAAAATCAGCTGGATCCATTTCGATTTAAACCTAAAATAAATAAAAATGTGATTTTTAAAAATATCGGTAGCATTTGTTTAGATTTTTCATATGTAGCCTACTCAACACATGGCTCACTCACTCGTTTAACAACGACTTTCGAGTTTCCCTAGTAATAGTAGCTTCCTCTAACCGTCCGCGATGGCACATACGATTAGGGTACTAGTCCGAAGCATTTGGCTCTACGAGAACGTGGGTTCGAAACCCGCATTAGGCAATTTTTGTAATCCCTCAACGTCATCTTCCACCACGCATCGTCTCGATTAGCTTTAGTGAATTAATGGAGACGTTAGGCAACCAAAGTCATCATCTAGTAGCAATCTCATGCAATACTATACTATCAGCATTGAGATGACCCTAGTTTAACTCAATATTGTATACTATCGGCATTGAGTGACCCTTAGTTTAACTCAATACTGTACTATCAACATTGAATGAACCTAGTTTAAACTCAATACTTTTGTACTTTCCTGCTAGGTGTCGCGGTAGTATCGAATTGTTCTTATTTACATTCAAATCTCGATGTCAATGTTTTCTTATTGCCACGTGGTTGACATGCGATGGCCGACCGCGCCGTTGACACGCCACAGAGCGCTATCAGCTGCAGACATTAATACCTGTACCCTATACTAGAAGCCCGAGCGCGGAATAAGATTCAGACAGTGAGATAAACCTTGATAGAACTGAGAAAATGGACACGGTTTATTCATATTCGTATCTGGAGAGTTTATATTTTTAATGGGTGAATTTTTGTAAAAAGTTGCATGCATCATAATATTATGCATTTCTGGGGAATTGATAAAAAGTGCAATTACTATTTAAATAATATTTCAACTATAATTTAAGTAGCATGAATAATTCGTTTATTATACTAGATGAAAATCACTTGAAAAATATGTATAAGAATCCTCGATTTCAACGAAGACAGTTCTTACATGTGAAAACAAATATTATTATGATGAATACAAAATATGTTGTAATATATATAATAAAGTAAGTATGATTACTCATTTAATATTGAATTTAAAGGTTAAGTATGATCAATGTGCTAAAACTAGGCATTTTGTCACCGTTTTCATTATAGAAGTTGTTCATATCATCGAGTCCACTGTGAAAGATCCATCAAATCTCTTTAGCAACGCGTAACATTTATTTGGTAAAATATGATACACGGTTAGAGTTCCATCACATGTGTCACATCTATAGGAACAACCATTTATCTTTCTTTTGGTAGATATTACCCTAAAATAATACGTGTGTAGCCGCATCGAATAATTTTTAAGTGGCAAAGATGTTGTCATCTGACAATATGTGGATCTTCACAATTTTATATATTATTGACGAAATAACGCTAAATCTAGTATAATGCCGTCAATGCTAAAAATCAAAAGACAGCTTGTTCTACGACAACGTAAAAAAAAACTAGGGCGCTTCAACAGGTTATGTCATATTGCGCCATTACAAAATGTATTGCATATTTTTTTTAGAAGTACACACGCAGTTTTGATTTTGCAACATAAATGAGAATAGACCTTTAGAAAACATGGACATATTATTGGGAAATGGGTAGACCGTTTGAGCTTTGAGCCAAATAGCGTAGCACGTTTGGAACGCGCATGGACCGAGATAATAAAACAAAAGAATGCGCGTAGCTGTTGCATTCGTTGCCTTGACGACGAAAGTAGTAATTTGGAACGCGCAAAAAAAAACAGAAAACAAAACACGCCGAGATGGCCTCAAACCACCTGTCCGTCTGTCTATCTGTCTGTCTGTCTGTCCGTCTGTCCCACTGTCTGTCTGTCTGTCCGTCTGTCCCACTGCTCCAAAGACAAAGCGTACTTCACTACATGAAACAGGCGAAGAAAATACAAATGGAAATACAGTTTGTAATTAGTATAAACATACTGCAATTTTGAACCATACGTACCATTATGTCGGATGATTAATAGAAGAAGACATGTAGATTTAGTTTTAAACTTTGACGTCCATTCACATTGTTTTTGTAATTCTTCTCTTTCATTTGGTAGGTATAAAACAAAATCCGATGCAAAGAAATAAGATGTGTCCTATCAATAGGTGAGTTTATTTGGTTTCAGGGCGCGTCAACGGACCGTTACGTCATATGCACCATGCACTCCATCAGATCAGGGGATATGGGGAGGGAGGAACCGTGATGGACAGATCCAGCCACAGGAAGGTCCGAGTTTATTGGTTAAGTTTAAGTTATTTTTTTTATTATTTTTAATAAGATAATTTGGTTTCAGGGCGCGTCAACCGTACGTCATATGCACCATGCACTCCATCAGATCAGGGGATGTGGGGAGGGAGGAACCGTGATGGACAGATCGAACCACAGGAAGGGAAGGTCCGAGTTTATTAGTTAAGTTAAGCTAATTTTTTGATTATTTTTAATAAGATAATTTGGTTTCAGGGCGCGTCAACCGTACGTCATATGCACCATGCACTCCATCAGATCAGGGGATGTGGGGAGGGAGGAACCGTGATGGACAGATCCAACTACAGGAAGGTCTGAGTTTATTAGTTTATTTGGTTTGTTTCATTTTTTGGGGGGTTTTGTTTTGTTTTTTTGGTTTCAGGGTGCGTCAACCATTAGGTCATAAAGCGCCACTCTAGTCCAGGAGATCTGGGAGGATAGTATTTGTGCCCCGATAGAAAACTACCCTTACTGTATTGTCACCCGGCCTTAGCCGTTTGCGGAGAGTAATGTTTGAATCAATTTCTAGTGATATTCTTAAAAATTAAAAAACGGGTGCGCCAACCGTTAGGTCATTAAGCGCACTCTAGCCTAGGGGATGGAGGGAGGCTGGACAGATGCAACCACAGACAGGGTGTGGAAAGGGGGGTATCTCATATCATCGTCGTATTCTCGATTGTTGGCGGGGGGGGGGGGGGGGGGGGGAGGCGACGACAACATACTAATTAATGGGAGTTAAAATTGCCAATATAGTACAGTTTTTGTTTGTAAAAGTCTAAGAAAGGGGTCTCGAGCAGCACAGTGCATACGCAAAGTGATGATAGTATATAGTACGGCTCGAGGGGCAAATTCTCGTCTGTGTGGTCCTGGCTAAACACAATCTAGCAATCAGCCGTCATATCGACATGAGCAAGATTCGTCAAGCAGAGATAAGTGGCTGTCTGCATGTGTGGTTAGGGCAAGCAAGGTAGTGGCTTGAACTTGGCGAAGACGTTTTGCGAGTTTTATAATACTCATCTATAGTAAAATACTAGGCCACTTCAAATCTATTTCTAATTGAAGTTATTTTGAACTTACCTGGAAAGTTTATTTGGATTGGAGAAGCCGTTTGTATAGTGTAGAGACAAAATCAAGGAATAATCATACTTAGAATAAAAAAATATCGTAAAAGTACGCACAAGAAATATTTCTCAGATTGTTCCCAAAAACGTGAGTTAACAGATTAGGAATTCAGAATTTCCTCAAGATCGGATCAGCCGTTTGCCCAGTAGAGAGCAAACGAACAGACCAAAAAAAAATCGCCTGAGCTATTTTTATGAAGATAGCGAAATTATTGAGGTCTCAGCTACGTGTAAGCTTTAATAAGTAATTACTTCTAGCAAAGTCCAAACATCTCGTTAAATATGTGTGAGTGTGACTGATAACATATAGACCTACAAGTAAAACCGTAGCAGGAGTGTGACTGGTATATAGACCTACAAGAAAAACCGTAGCAGGTCTAAAGTTGAATGATTTTGTTCGATGGTTTACGATGTATATTTGGTTTAAGGGCGAATCAACCGTAAGTGACCTCAAGCAGTGCCACTCTAGCTTAAAGGGGATGTAGGGAGTACAGAGAGAGCCGAACGGACAGGCAAGACAAAATGTCATTATTATGTAGGAATTATTATGGTAATGTCAAAAACTTATAGTGAGATTATCCAAATACAATTTATGACTAAACTTCAAAAAAAAATATTGAAACCACCAAATGGTTAATATGAAAATTTAGATTGATGAGCGTCGCACAGCCATGAATTCAAGACATCATATAAACAATGAAATAACTTTTGTGCTTTATGAATGAAACATAATACAGAAAAAATTATCGAATTACAATAAAACATGTTATATTAAATTAATCATATTTATTTATTAAAAAACAATTATTTGTTTTCATCACCATAAGAAAACGATAATGGTTAAAGGTAAGGGTACGACTTATCGGCCTATTACAACAGCTCGGGCAACGTTAAACTCACTCTAAAATCAAATCGAATGTCGAATTCGTCGAAATACATCGATTGATCGAGGTATTGAAAGCTGCTCGTTTTTTGTTCGAAGCGACAAATTACAGGGTAGGGTTAGATAGTCTGCATGTAGAACGATCCGACAAAACCACGTCTAGGCCTAGGGCCTCGAGCAGTGACATGCTTTACCAAGAACAGGCGGGTACAGTAGCGTGCAAGAACCACACATAGTGGTACCAACGAAAGAATGCAGATAGATAGAACTTGTTTTCCCAACATAACAACTGTCTCAAATCTATTCACGCTAGTTCAGCGTAGAACTCCGTGATCTAGCACGGATAATTCTTTCTTGTGTTGGCAACATCTATTTCTCTTTCATACAGCTTTCATACACAAAGGCGGCATTCATTTTACCGCTCATTTCATTCTACCCCCATCACTATACCACTTGTGAAGAAAGAATCTGCATGCTTTCTTTGGAGCTACTGTAGTACAGTCTGTTTGAAAGTATATAGTCGGCATATCCCTTGCTCTGCCCTTGGTTGGTTCTGACCTGCTAAAGACTTTCCACCATACACCATACACCATACACCATACACCATACACCACACACCATACACCACACACCACACACCACACACCATACACCATACACCATACACCACACACAAATGACACGTGCCCAATGATATTTAACATCTAAAGTAGGCTAGATCCCCAGTCATTGGTCCACTGACGTGTCAATTAGAAGCCATCTTGAATAGGTCAGTTTGTATGTCAAAGTATAGGTTGTAGCGATTTGTGGTCCAAATATTTTTCAAGATGGCTGTCAGGTTGACAGGTGAGCATATTAGCCATTAAAACCAAATGATTACTAAATTCCCTTATGCAATATCATCTTATTGTTTCTGTTTGTGCATTCCCATGCTGCGCAAGCAAAAACCATGTAAAAACAATCCAGAAAAATACTTAATCGCATCTAAAATATAATGTCAAGCATAAATTAAAACGCCAAATCGCCATCTTGAATGGGTCAGACTGATGCATCAATTTGATACGTTCGCACCTGTACGGACGTATTGGAGACTTTAGTATCTAGCCTATGTTAAATATCAATGCTTATTAGTCAAAACACAATTTAATAATTCTTTATAGTAATTAAGTCCCTCCCAACGTTGTCACCTGCATATAATGAGAACATTCTTTGCATGATTTCTTCCGAAAACGATATATCAATACGTTTATACATTTATTGAAGACATGAAGAGATTGTTCCATTTGTTGCTGTCAATAAAATTGTTTTTTATCAGCAATAGAATCATGTAATTTTCTTCTCGACTCACAGATGGCACCGAGTCTGTCGCCTCTTCGTCAATCAACTAAGCTCCATCATCTTTTTTTCTATTTCTATCTCTTGTTTGTGATAAGATATTTTAGAAATGCGTTCGATTTGTCGAGTGTAGGCTGTAGGGTCGGCGCCAGCCAAGAATGCGCCTGCGCTCTTGCCTCTTGACCGACGGAATGCAGTCCAATGCGCCGATCAAAGACATTTTTACTTCGCTTTACCGATGCTTTTTCGACGCTGGGAATTTACTTTCACATGAGTATTTTGTTTGTTTATAACGTGGTTCAAGGTTATTTTATTATCATTAGTATTATCCTGCGAAGGCAATTGATGGAAACCAGCTTTTCGCATTCTATTTCCGAGCAACTTGACGAGACTGACTGGCTCATTGTTCTGAGTGTACTTACTGCCAACCTAAAAAAAAATTGCAGGATCGCAATGATAAAGAGAAGGGGTATTTTTAATACGTGCTATATAAATTGTTCAAGTCGTACGGTCTCGATGCTTGGTGTAGACCTCTTAGCGACTTATTGGAATTGAAAATATCGTGAATTTTTTCAATGCTGTACATTCTCAAAATAGATGTTTTCACAAAAAGAGGTCAATAATAAATGGAACAAAGAACAAAAATGCATGAAGATCAATAAAATTAGGGACGCTATAAAGCTAAAGTAGTATCTATGCTATAAAGCCTTAGTGTGCGCGTGCGATGGTAGTGTTTAAAACAACTAATTATTTTTTTGCATTCTCCTTTCGAGTATATTAAATATTAATTTGATAAAACTTTAAGAGCAGTTGATGTTGAGTTGTAATTATTTTATTGGACTGTACATGGCACTATAATAAATTTAAAACACTATTTCAATCTAAGACTAATCAGTCGTATCTTCCACTGGTTCCACTTGGCAATAACGTTTATTATTATATAAATTGAAAATAAGTATTATATAATAATCTAATACACAATCATTTTTAAGATGATTAGGTTTTGATTTATGTGAACGATTGATAGCAAACCTTGAACCCTGAGCATCGATCTTCCAAAATCACTAATTATTTGTGTAAACTTCCATTAAATTCCATTGAAACTTTAATTTTTAATTTTGTGTGTTTTGTAACAAAAATTTACTTTTCACTCTAAGTGTCGTGTACTCCTTTTGTAAAGTTTAAAGTATATTTGTATGAAGAGCGCGTCAACCGTTTAGAGTGCATCCATCCATACGTCATTCATAATGCGTTAATCTAGCCTAGAAGATGTGGAGAGGAAAGACTAAAAATAATTAAATACAAATTAGATAATATTGAATAAAACTAAAAAGACTAACAGATCCAGCCACAGGCAGGGGGAGGGGGAGGAAGGCAGGAAGGTCACATTGTGATCGTAGTCGTCTTTGTCATCGATGTAGTCGTCGACGGAGTGGGTACGCGGGCTGAGAGGGGTACCTGACGACGACTGCCAGAGCTGGCCTCTAGTTTCGGGGAGTTACATTCTCCCTGCATACTAGCTGATGTTTGCGAGATGGTTTTTGCCTCTCTTATCGCCTTTTACGATTAGCAGAGGAATTCCTTGGGCCTATTATTCTACCGCGGACCCAGACGGGGTTGATGTGACGAGAGTTAAATTATTTATTTGAAACAGATTGGTGTAATAATTATGATCTGTTGGGGGGATTGCATCTTTTTGTGCAAACTATTTGAGAATGTACATGGGATATTTATGAATATCGAAGACAATAACTAGGGTAAACGCCAAAGTCGTTGTTAAACGAGTGAGTGAGCCATGTGTATAGTACCCGGTATCATTCCCCATACTGGGCTAGATCGTGCCTTAGGTATATGGGAGAAAAGGCGATGTTCCCAGGTACTCAACACTTTGGCTCACTCACTCGTTTAACATCGACTTTGGCGTTTTCCTAGTTTAAATTGAACATTCTAATGCGAATCGTGTTCAAAACGTATTAGAGTGAAACATTAACAAATTTCCAAGATAAAACAAATCACCTAATTTTTATTTCCTATTTCACATCCCTCAAAAATAATAGGTAGGTGTAAAAATATAAAAAGTTCAAAACTAACGGGTATCGAACCCCACCCTCCGTGCGGTAGGCTCTATGCTTACCACTATGCCATGGCAGACACGTAGAGCTCGTCCCGCTAGCTGCTACTAAACAATGGTATCGATATTTTAAAAAAATCGGGGATTAAATCGCAATGGATCTAGCTGATTTTGTTAACAGTTCTCAGTAAACTCGTGCCGGATGTCTGTTTAAAATTTCAGCGCAATCTGTTCAGCGGTTCGGCTGATTTTCGACGTAAGACAGACAGAATCACAGAATGAGAGCCGTTTGAGTTGAATGGAGACACTCAGTCGCTCCGCTCCCTCGTTTAACAAAAATCCTTCCTTACAAAACGTTTAATTCAAGTTTTGGGGTATGTATGTGTGTCCAATGAGTCCAATGAGCTACTGAGGAGTGCAATCAAAATCCCGCCCATCCTATCTTCTATGTGACCCTCGTTGCACATATACTTACGTTTGTGTCGAGTTATTCAACAGCTACTCTCGTCTGCTCCTAATTCAAGAGAGATATGGAAATCAACGGTTTTGAATAATATATAAGCTAGAAAGTGTTCGAGGCCTACTTTCATCGCGTCTCGAAGCGTCACTGTTCTAACATGGTCCTAGGAGAGTTTTTCTTCCTTCTTGTGACGTAATCAGCAAAATAATGATTACCTTCGATGGTAATCACAAACATAATGATCTCACAGACAAAATAAACAATCCACCTATATAATTATATCAAACCTTGATATTGAAACTATGAATCCATTGCTATAGTACAGTTTTGTTTATTATTTATGAATGCGTTTTCATAATCACTGTCGCAAAGACAGAATGATGACAAGCTGTTGAACTTATGTAAAATAACAAATTCACAAAATATGGATAACATTTTTATGTTGGAAAGAGAAAATTGTAACACATCATTCGATTTATCTCCATCATTCAAAAGCAAAAACCATTTTCTTGTAGCATATTTCAATAAATGTTTTTATTTTTAATAACCGTTTATACAGAGGAAAAAGAATATATTTTTATAATAAATTATCTTAATACCAGGTAGGCCGGACAGCATTCATTCAAAGGTTTATAATCATCTATATAATATAGTCGTGCTGTTTGACGTCTTCTATAATCTTTAATACGAGTACTTAAGGGGAATCAATCGCGTTTTTCTATTTTCTCATATATGCAACTAAATAAAATTACCCAATATATTAATTTTTTAATCACAGTTAACATGGCACTTTTTTTATGATTGGGCACACCGATCTGGCCTCTCTATGATTTCATTTCAGGGTCGCCTAGTCCCTACATCGATTCATATAAATATTTGTCATTAATTCTACTGTTCGCGAGAAGGTGATGAAAAAATATGGGCTACACATCGGAGTTTCTGTATTTGACTTGAATGTACATCGAGGTACAAAATTTAAAATCGAGGAAAGACGAACTGTTAACAAAACTTTTTGAACTCAGTCACCGTTACCTTGAATTATGTTCAAAACTACCTACTCTTTCGAATAGAGTACAAAGGGTGAACGAAAAATGATTGTGAATGCAGTATTAACGCGTGCCTTTGTCACTAAAACATTCCAATAATAGTTTCTGATGTTCTAGATAGAAGACCCTTCTAGCATTGAACCATAAGAACTGCACTGGATTATAGTATTTTATGGATGCGCACACTACTATACTGAACGCCATCTGGCTTAACTTGGTTGTTCGGCGGAACGATAAATCGCTAAACCGCTCTTAAAAGAGGGCGACATGACAACAGATACGCATTTACCTAGATTAACACGATCATCCGGACACATCAACAATGGAAAGACAAAAATCAAGACATATTACGCCCCATTTTCAAAATGTTCTTTTTTATTAACACAACACGAATAAAAAAAGTAAACTATACAATAATTTCTTTTCTATTTATACAAAATATATAACATAAGCTTTTGTGCGTCGGGCGTGTGCGTGTCGTGTGCGTGTGCGTGTGCGTTGCTTGTGTCACATCACCACGAGGATCTAGATTATCGTGATACATACCAAAAACATCATAATTACAATCGTTGGCAGTACAATGACAATAATATACAAACTATTAATAATATTTTTAACTTGGAGCATCCATCTACCACATTATAAATAACACTACAAAACATGTACAATAATATGTAAATCGTTTAACACCCCTCAAACCGTGCACTTATCAATGTTTTATCAATCATTAATCTATTAGGTACGTACCCACTTATAACACTTTTTGCGTCCGACATACAAGTTAGAATACATAATTCATGTATTTCCTCGTATAGTCGAGCACACTGGGCCGCAATCCCATAATATTCCTCCACTTTGCATATTTCAGCCACGTCGCAACAGTTAGAGCAATTTTCTCCTCAGAAATCGTCAAATTGTCAACATTAAACCATTATCCACTTTGCCGCAACAAGTGAGGGAAGGCCTAGGCTACACTGTTTGATAATAGTGCGCTCGGCTCGCGTATACTACTGGCGTGACTCGCTCGTAATGTGGATCATTATGTCAACAGTTTACGCGCATTACGTTTTGATTGGTATTATAGTGAGGGGTGAAATTAAAAGAGTATGCACACCAGGAAATAATAAATATTAAACTTACAGCAACGATCTGTGGAAGAATATAACTGGTATTTTAGTCTTCAAACCGTTTGAAGCACCGAGACCCCAACTTATCCATTATTATCCTCTGTTCATAACCAAAAACATTGTTATTGTTATTACTATTAGTCTATCATTATTTGTGCAGTCTACTATTAATATAATTCTTACATTACCACATATTTTTTTCTTGTTGCTTCTTGTTTTTATAACTACTCCTCTATTTTCATCAAAATGATTACGAATTACTAAAGCCATCACTTAGATTGAACGGAATATGGTATACAAAGTAGCATATACGCATGCATAGAAAGCATTCGTATTCGTAATTCGCAATAACTATAGTGTTTATTGGAGCTTGAGGTATGTTTTTGTTTAAATTTATTAATGATATTTACTGATTTCATCATTAATAGTCAATTTATTATTCTTTCATCATTTTATTGCAATCATTTATTAATACATCGCAATCAAATAATTAATTCTTATTTGCTTTCATTATCTGCACTCTTTACAACAATGATTTACAGATCAATAACTTTTCTATTACATTTTTTATGTCTATAGACATCTGCATAATCATATAATGAATGTTTGAGATTATAAAACATAGTATAGGTTTATTAATATAAGAAGTGATGGCAGCAACATCGGTATACATTATATCCTGTAACAATATTCACACAACAAAAAACAAACAATGATATACCGAAATATCAACATAAGAATGTTATAATCAAAAGCTCGCAACCTCTTTTGGGAATTACGATACACGTGCTTGTTTATAACGATATACGGTTGGAAGAGTTCATAGGTCATATTATAACATAAATGTTTTAATTTTTACTATTGGTCGTTGGTTGTTCGTATTTGCAAATGGAGGCAAATTAAGATAAAATAATTCAGACAAGAGTATATTGGGTGGGCCTATGCATCTCCCCAATGCAAGAGGGGATGCGAATGACTGGACCCTGGAAGACAAGTCATTCTCCTACGGGAGAGAGAGGGAGTGACTCTGGAAGAATGGACGCCGCGTATCGATTGCGTCGTCGTAGATAACAGCAGCGGCGCCGGCGCAAACTGGCCGACCAATCAGAGCGAACCAGATGGAATGGGGTGGAAGTTGACGGAAGGGTTTGAGTCAATAATACTGGTCTGAGATGTCACCACGTAGTACTCGCAGAAGTAAAAACGTTTGAAAAGATTTTAGAACGAGAGAAGGGGGATTTTAGCTGAGAAATAGGCGGAATTGAGATATAAACTAAAACAAAAGTCAGAAAGAGGTAGAACTAGAGTTTTTACATAATGCTCTTTAACATAACTTGCCGAAGACTTCAATTATTGTAGTCGCACGTGAAACATATATTTGTGGTTATCTTAAGTTTTGTTGTGTTTTGTAAAACAAAATTGTGGTGGTATCGTCATACAAACATAAGGGCTACATACAAATTGTTTGAATTTAAACATTTATTGACGATAAATATTCATTATTGTTTAAAAAATCTATTATCCTATCTATCGACATATTTAAATTAATCATAATTATTAGCTCAACGAAAAAATAGCTATGTGAGTTTTAGTTATTTGTTGAAGGGCGCGTCAACTGATAGTCATATGCTCCCTCTAGCCTTAGGGTATGTTGGGTGATTACAAACCCATTGCTGTCATGTGACAATCCAGCATTTCAGATAGAGAAACGAGACTTGGGTTCCAATTCGAAAAGTTTGTTGCCGTCTTTCAATGATTCTAAGAAATAACTTGTCTCTTTTTTGTTTGGGTGTGTTGTTTTTTCATGCGAGTCCAGGGGACGGGCAGAATTTTGAGGCAATTTTCCAGAGTCGCTCTGATTTGTCGGGAGTACAATAATTCTTAAACTCCTTCCAAAGCCTGAAGTTGGCGAGATAGACTGTAATTTCTAAAATCATGTACTTATGATTTTCTGATTATTAACACAAACTAAATAACCAATATATATTTGACTTGCACATATTGTTTCACATTTATTAAGAATAAAATTTGAATTTCTATTTTAATATCGATATTTGTAGTTTACTCTATTATCTGTCAATTATTAGTCATATCAGCCCTTTGTCTCAAATAGTCATACCGGCCCCACCTAACCTAACCCTTAGGTTGTGCCCTTAAACCTAATAACATGCTAGACTAATTATCATAATCATTTTTTATTTCACATGAATTCGAATGAACATCATTTTGTCGAACGTGCATTAATATTATCATATTATATTTATTAAACTGGCCATTAAGTAAAACCTACTTGCAAATGATCAACGTCGTGTATGCTGAGATGAAGCGCGCACGCTAACATGCAGAGGTCGCAGGTTAAACTCCGCACAGCGCGGCAATCCAGTACTGAAGAGTTATTTCCCTCCCCGGCATGTTGGAGATTTTTGTATTCGTCCGCGGCTAGTTCCCAGCCCTTGGGCATTCCATCGCAATTATATAAGTTTACTCGTTTCTATATTATTTTACCCGGAAGTTGGCCCCTGTGAAAGAGGCGGGATGCGGCACAGTACTAACACAAACAAATGAAACTTTATGAGGTAACTACACAGTGCAATTATTAAAAATGAAACTTCATAACAATTAATAACATTTAAAATACAAATCATTTGGCTTTTCACTGTAAATTTACAAATATTTGTATTATATTAGAAAGTGAAATTTCGACTTCTTTACTCAAGTCTGTATCAAACAATGTTTCAATGTTAGATAAAGTGTCCTGTATATAATGAAGTCGAAATATCACTTTTTAGTTCAATAAAAATATTTGTAAATAACAGTGAAAACTCAGATGATTTGTATTTGTAATACATTTCAATATTTGTGTGTGCATTTATGTGTGTTTATTTATTGTGAGGCACAGCGCTAACACCCACAACTCAAACTGTAACTTCAATTCAATATTTGTGTGTGCGCATTTATGTACTTAACTTTAGGTATTATCATTCTTAGGGTGGTTTGCACAACTGGCAATCCAAAACGTATAGGTTTTTGAGAAATTTTCGTTTTGATTATTTTGTTATTGCATGGTTTCTTGAACAACGTTCCTTCCCAACTATACTCTCTGTTAATAATAACAAAAATACACTTTATCCCTCAGACTGTGACAACGTAATGCCTATAAATAGGCTCTTGATAAGTGAGAAACTATTATAAGTCTCTTCAATCCGGTATAGGTCATATTGCGCGGCCTGTTATAATATTTTAACATAATAATTTGTATTTGTTTTTCTAAATTATAAAAGAAACAAATAGGCCTATGATAAATATGATTGTTACATAACATTTCATTTATTTACTTAGCCCACATTTAATTGTGTAATTTAAAATTAAAAACGTTAGATGTGAAATAAATGTATTTTTTAATAATCCGAATAATAAATGTATTAAGATTGTTGCCGTTGTTATAATATGATAGAAGTAATTCTTATACCTGGAGAGACCGAATTGCGTTCACAAGGTTTCTAATTATGTACAGCCTATGAATGAATCGCTTATTACCAGCACATACACAAATCGAATTTAGGAAATTCAAGGGTATTTTCACATTTTAATAAAATATTAATATGTGATGTATACCATGATAAAGCTATGTGAAATCCTAGATAAAAGTTGCTAATAATACACAGCTCATTATTATGTTATACGGAGTTTTTAATAAAAAAAATATACAAAATATTTGTTTATGTATACATTTCCTATGAATCTACTTCTACGCCCGCGTCTTATGGGATTGCGCCTTTATACGCGTTCTCCTGGATTGTCCCATACTGTTAGGGTGGAAGTGTAAAAGGGAATTTTCTTTTCGGATTATATTAGCGTGGATTGCGTTTCAATTTTTGTTACGGGGAAGGAGTGAGTTTATTATGAGATTATTCCACTTCTTATTACTGAAGCCATAGATGAGATTTCATCTACTTGACTTTGTCTTTTAATCGGTTGTCTTCTATGGAAACGGTTATACGCTCTGGGAAAGTAATATAATATCTCCTAGATAACAGCACAAGTAGTTAACCTAACTGCAACCATCGTGAATTTACTACGACTATAAACAGCCTCGGTCAGAGAAGTAATGAGAATACAAGAAAAAATCCCGTAAAAACCAAAGAAATTAACAACGTAGATCCCGAAGGCATGCCCAACCATCAGGCGCCATCTTGTTCTCGTGACGTAATCATCTTATTTTTTGACCTACCTAAGAAAGAGAAAGCAAATCGTGATACGAAACGTGGATTTAATAATCTCAATATTAAAAAATAAAAATAAATTAATCAAATGATACATGATGAACAAGGTATTCGATGACAAAAACTCTGCGAGCATCTTAACACGATTGAAATATCACTCTCTGTTTTGAGTCTAGAATTCAATTAATCCACTTTTAAATCACCGGGAAGGAAATTACAGTAATTTACAATCGAGCCCTCTTTATAGTATACACGTTCATGAGCATTATGACCTAGACGAGACAGGTAAACATATAAATGGAAGTTGAATCGAAATAACTGCACAGTTGTTTTATGACATCTTCGCGATGCGAGCCAACAAATTGGGATAACTAACAAGAAGTTATCACGCGACAAAAACTGAAAGTGGGGAAGAAAAACGAAAAGATGATTTATTTTAATAAGATGATAAACTTTTACTTTCAATGGAATATGATTGAATGTGAATGTTGTTATAAACAAGTCACCTGTGGAGGTATATTAAAGTTATAGATGAAGCGTGTTTGAGTTTATTTAGTTAGGAAAATATATCAGTTTATAATTTGGATTGGTATAGTTAAAAAAATATTTCATTTGAGGCTTAAGGACGCGTCAACCGTTAGGTCAGAACTCTAGCCTAGGGGATGTGACAGAGACAGCCATAGGCAATTAAGGGGGGAAGGGGGTTTTAGGTTGCCGTCGTCATAAAATGGAGGGTGAGGGGTCACGGATGACGACTGCCATGCAGTACTCGCCTCTAGTTTCAGGGAATAAAATATTCCCCTCTTTACTATCTGATGTTTGCGATATGTCCTCGCCTTTAACGAACATAAAAGAAATGCACTGGTCTAATTCTACTTTGAGCTCAGCTCACACGGGGAATGGTAAACATTTTTTCATTACATATCTAAACATTTTCTGTTCAAAAGTTATGACAGTAGTTTATGTAAATTATAGCAATGCTTTAATGACCGACAATAATACATGCGTATGTATTAGTGACATAATCATCAAAACCCAATTGAACGTCAATCAACAACATGCAATCACCCTCAATCAGCGTCAATCAGCAACCCTTCCCCTGGCAGTTGTACGATCTCTCAAGTACCATTGTATATAACACTGCTGCTCCCATGACCCGCATATATATGCGTAACACATGTCAGAGCAGCGTTGCAACCTTTGAACAATCAGCCCCTAATGCTCGCCTCAAGCACTCTTGGCGGGAAAAGTTGAGACCGACACGGGCATTCGAATAATACAAGTTCGAAATTGTTTCAATTGTTGATTACAAATGGACAAGGCTTTGGAAGAAGTGTAGCAACATGGGCATGATGTGATCTAATCTCATATACCCTATCGTTAGGTGGAATCGTGTCCAGCTTGATTGATCGGTGCTTCTTTTTATAAATATGACTGTGTCATCATTGTTCGCTCGTCGATGGTGTCGGCGCCTACACGGTACACTTGGACGCTTTAAATTGAATGTCCCCCAATGAAAATAAGTAGTGTAACTGAGTGGGTAGACTCTAAATACGAATTTATTTATATTTAATTGTTTGTTTTATTTTATAAAAACAGTGGAATCGTGTCCAGCTTGATTGATCGGTGCTTCTTCTTATAAATATACCGGTCTACATAGTTGGTAATTGTACGCTAGTCGATGGTGTCGGTGCCTACAGGGTTGGCTTTGGTCTTATTTAAGTCACCCCAATGAAAATCAGTTGTGACTGAGTGGGTAGACTCTTAATACGAATTTATTACTTATTTTATAAAATCATGGTTGTGAATATCAGTAAAAAGAAACCAAAAATAGTAAAGCAGTGGCAGATGTGTATTTTATAGGGGTGATGATTTTCGGACAAAGATATAAGAACAATGCATATCAACTGCACAATAATTTGAATCCAATTGTAAGAGAACGGTATAGCTTGAGTGGGTAGACTTTTACAAGTGTTTCATGCTCGCAATTCGTAGCCAATATTGTGGCCACTCAAACTTTACCAAGCGGTGCATTAAGAGGAGGTAGGAGAAACAATTGTCAAGTTTTCAAGAGTGTCTCTTTGTTAGGTTCGAATCAAATAGGGGTGGAAAATGAAATAGAGGATGTAAAATAAAGGATACAAGTGTGGACAGTGAGTGGAGTATTGAAAGGGTTACCATTCCCACATTTTAAACTCAAGTATGGAGGAAAAGGGTTAAGAAGATTAAGAAAAATGTATTTAAAAAGTTTGCGTGTGATTGACGTTTATATCGCATCTCTAAATTTATTATTTAATGTCTTTCCAATTCAGCTATAAAAACTGAATTTAAATAAATGATTTGAAAACTTAGTAAATAAATGCATTTAAAATATTATAAAGTGTATTTTAAGCTAATTCGTCAATAAAAAATATTACAAGTACAATAATTTATTTATTTTTAAAATTTGAGAAATTTAGAAAATTTTAAATTGGATCTGTCCTTCATGGATATTTCCTTCCTAGTGTCTGCGGCTGAGTCTGTAAATCAGGGATCTTTGTTTTTCTTTCCATGGCTAGATCTTTCCAGAATTTCTTTAAGCATACTCAAAAATAGTAGATTTGTGCACATTAAAAAAATTGATTGTTCAATAAAAAATCACTTTAATACTGAGTGGGAAGCAGAAACTTTATAAGCACACTATCATTGTAAACGTAATGTACACGTTAGGCTTTATCTAATTGCAGTAACAAGCATTTTCAATTACACTGACACCAGCAGGTCTTGTATTGGACGAGTTGTCGTTTAAAAATACACCTGTTGTTTATAATGTACGAGTTTTGTCGCCGTGACAAACACACGTCACTAATAATAAAGAGACTGCGTGACGATTAAACGAGGCCATCGACACAATACTTCACTCTGGAAGGAATCTAATTTAATAGGTAAACGAACTATATAAAATATTAATATATATTTTTACGTTTACTTATTTTAAGGGCGCGTCAATTGTAATGCAATTAATGCGCTCTCTAGCCTTAATATAGAGATTCGCCTAATTATTATTATTATTATTATTATTATTATTTTTATTATTTTTATTATTATTATTATTATTATTATTAATTATTATTATTATTATTATTATTATTATTATTATTATTATTATTATTATTATTATTTATTATTGGTATTATTGGAATCCGTTCAGTGGGACGATTTATTAAATGTTGAGTTATGTGCCATTATACGATGTTGTATGCACAGAGTTTGAATCATGTTACAGACATGCCTCGTTTAGGAAATCATCAACAAACAGGAGAATGCGGCGGACGTGGATGGATGATGATCTTGATAAATTAATTGTCCAGAGAGATTTGTTATTTAAAAAATGGAAGCAAGCTGATGTATTTAACCCTTAAAAAATAAGATTAAGGCATGACTATGTTATATTCAGGAACAAAGTAAGTCGACTTATTTTAAATGCAAAGCGAAAGTACTATAGGAACAAATTAAAACAAAATCAAAATAATATTAAAGAGACGTGGCAAACCATAAATGAAATTCTAGGAAAAAAGAAGAAAAGTTCGGTCGATGAGGTAGTAAATAACCATCTAGGCAAAAAATATACTCAAAAGGAAATTGCTGACAAATTTGCTGATTCTTTTACAAATGAGGTTGAAAATTTGAATCATTCTTGTGAAATTAAAACTGCAAAAAATGTATACAAATTTTCACAGATGCAATCAATGTACATGCCACGAGTAACCATTGAAAGGGTTGCGACTATAATTGCAGGAATGAACTCTGAAAAGTCACCTGGTATTGATGGTATCCGTGTAGTAGATTTAAAAAATATATGTGACCTAATATCTCCGGTAATTGCTCACTTAATTAATTTGTCTATAAAAGAAGGTATTGTACCTGATAAGCTAAAAATATCAATAGTTAGACCCATATATAAAAAAGGGGATCACACACTTTTTGAAAATTATAGACCAATTGCGTTGCTACCTGTCATAGAAAAATAAATGGAACGATGTATTGCAGATCAATTAACAACATATCTTGAAAAGTTTAATATCTTTAAATAAAGAGCAATATGGGTTTCAAAAGGTAAAAGTACTTCCGACCTCCTTGTGCGCTTTTCAAATTTGATAAATTCTAATTAAATGACAACTTCCACGTGTTAGCTATGTTCATAGATTTTAAGAAAGCGTTTGATACGTTGAACCATGACAAACTTTTGGAATGTTTTGAAAATATTGGAATTCGTGGCAACATGTTGAACTGGTTTAGAAGCTACCTTAAAAGTAGGAAGATTGTGGTTAAAATAGGGGATTCTTATAGCTACGAGAAAGAATCTAATACTGCGTAGCACAAGGCTAAATTTTGGGACCTATTTCTTATTTGATCTACGTAAACGAGATTTGTAAATATATTAAGCACTGCGTTATACTAATGTTCGCCGACGACGCTGCTCTAATCTCTGTTCATAAGATCTTAAAAGTGGCAGAACAAAACCTAAACTCAGATTTCAGAAGTTTGGCGTGTTATGCTCACGATAGTGAATTAACTCTGAATTCAATTAAAACTAAAATTGTACACATTTGCTCGCCTTTTAATGAATCACGTGCGGATAGTATTCGCATAATAAGTCACTCCAATGAGTGTTTGCATACTATTAATAGTGTAATGGTATGTGAATGTGTTGAGGAGATCGAGTGTGTTGATACTCACGTGTATCTAGGGTTGATAATAGATAAATATTTAAGTTGGAAGCCTCACATTGACTCAGTTTGCAAAAAGCTTAGAAGTTGCGCATTTCAATTATATAAATTAAAATACATATTACCTTATACTACCTTGCGAACTGTGTATATTTCCTTAGCTGAATCAATAATTTCTTATGGCTTATTATCATGGGGAAATGCGAGTAACATTCACTTAAAATCCATTAAAGTTCTGCAAATAAAATGTTAAAACTCATTATCCAGATAACAATAACTCAAACGTTTTCCATACACATGACCTGTACACATATTGCTTTTTATTGCCTGTATCATCATTGTATCGTTTTCGCCTTTTAATTAAGTATTACTTAGCGACACCTACAAAATTTCACGAAATGACCATCAATATACTACAAGATTTGTGCTAAAAACTAACTTCAATGTTCCAAAATATGTCAATAAGTACGGACAGAGAACTCTTGAGTATTCCTTTCCGCATATATATAATCAATTACCAGAGGACATGAAAAATTTCCAATCGTTTAGTGAGGCCAAAAAAGAACTTAAAACTTACTTACTTTGTTCCTTGGATACTGATTAACTTTTAATTCATTTTATTTTAATATAATTTAATTCATAAACTGTTTTTTGTTGTACAGTTGCGCTTTCTGTGGTGTTGAAATGTTCACGCCTATTCTGTTATATCAAATTTCAATATTGTAAAGTAGTATTCTCGTTGTTTTATAATTATTTTTTTAAGTTTTAATTTAGCCTAAGAACTTTTTTTGTATAATATAATGTAATATTCAACTAAGTCTGTCTGATCCATGTATAATAATATAACTAATCATAATCCACAGACAAGCCACGTATGTGGCTTTGTGGACAACGATGTCAAAGTATTATAATACTAAATTGCATGTAATATTATTATTTTAATAAAAAAAAAAAAAAAAAAAAAAAAAAAATTATTATTATTATTATTATTTTTATTATTATTATTATTATATTATTATTATTATTATTATTATTATTACTATTATTTATTTTTTATTATTTTTATTTTTTTTTTTTTTTGTATATCGGTGAACATTATATTTCCTAAAACGCTTAAAATTATAATTTTAGCAAAACTAATTGTTTATATTTTTTTTTAGAGAAAACGTGATTGATTTAAATGCAAATTAGGGCCTGTGAGATATGACAAACATTTTTAAAGTTTACTAAATTCATGTAAATATTTTAATAGTTGTTAAATTAAAACACAATAACAACACAAAACTTATACAACAAATATAAAACCAAAAGTCTTTTGGACCCATTGAAGTGGTACTGAAAAAACACATCCATACAAATATTTTTTTAATGTAAAGATTCATTTAATGTTGGCCCCATACGGATTGCTAAGCTTAAAATAGATCAATGTGGTACTAATTTTGAGGTTATGTCACAAATTTATTTCAGTTTCACCATAAATTGGATGGAAATTGATTAGACTGCAGTTGAAGGTCATAAGCATTTCCCCCTATATTTTGTTATAAACACGTCATACTCTTACGTTTTGTTGCACTTATAGTTTTGATATATTTGTTTATTGTTCATCACCATAAAATTATTTGTTAATGTGTAGGTATATATTAATGAAATTAAAAATTTTTACTTTATTTATGTATTGTATTATATTGTCCGATATTGTCTATGTAAAATGGTACTTGTGCTGTTATAGACTCTTATATAAATAAAAATAAAAATAAAATTAATAAACAAATACATTGTAACCAAAACACAATCGTCAGTGCAATAATGCTTACATTGTATTTCGTCTTCGCGACCCAGCCCCCCACATAAGAGCTGCCGCCCCCCCCCCCCCCCCCCACCCACCCCCTGGCCTGCTAATCTGCACCGCGTAGCATTACCTGCGAGTTCTCTAATGACAAGGTAGAGCGCGCGCGGCACACTTCCGGAATTATACTTTCAAATGTCCCGCCACGCGGCCTACTAGGGGGGTCTCTACCCCCTGGCCGGGTGGGCACACCCCTACACGACGCACGCGGTGATTAGAAGAATTACAGGCGACGGAGATCAGGCTCGCAGAAAGATATGGCAAATTAGGACAGAGGACTAAAAGAAAAGTGGATGTAGTTATTGTGTGATGCGTGATACGCAGCGATGTTTGGCAAAAAATACAACTGATGATGCAAACTACGACGGCATGAGAAGCTAGGGAGGGCGCGTCAACTGGGTAGATCGTATTGCGCCGCCTGCGATATTTTGAGTTAATAAACTTATATTTTTAAAATTTGTAATATTTAAATAAAAAGTTAAATAATAAAGATGATAGTGATGACCTGATGATAATTAATTTCATTAAATATTTAATTGAAAAATTATAAAAAATTTGTATTAAATTTGGTTTTACAAATTACTTTCAAGAAGAATTTAAGAAAGAGTTTATTTGGTTCAAGGGTGCGTCAACCGTTGGGTATTGCGCCGTCCTCACCCATGCTGGACAGATCCAGCTACAGGCAAGGGGTGTAAGAAGGGGGAGGGGACTCAGGTCTCTGTCATCTTTGTTATCGTTTGTATCGTTATCGTTATCGTTGTATCGTTTGTTCGTTTGTATCGTTGTATCGATTGTATCGTTGTTCGTCTAGTCGTCGTCGTCGTCGTCGTCGTCGTCGCGTCCGTCCGTCGTCGTCGTCGTCGTCGTCGTCGTCGTCGTCGTCGTCGTCGTCGTCGTCGTCGTCGTCGTCGGGATAATAATTATAAAGAAAGACACTATTCAATAATTAAAAAATAATTGTATTGTTTGATGTTTTTTTATGACAATATTAAAAGAAAAATACGTTGTGATATTTGTACATTTAAAAAAATAATGACTGCCAGAAACACATTAAAAATGAATGTAATAATGCTGGAATGACTAGCGATTGAGCTTAGCGCCCCTTCCAGCCTGCGGTCCAGAGCTCGATCCCCGCTCCCCTCCCGTTGACTCCCGCCCTTCAGCATTGAGCTAATCCAAAAGATTTCATTCCCGATCTAGTTGAACTTTTAATCATGTAATTGTGTTTAACGTCGCCGTATTATACAGTCTAGAGCGGCGCTGAAAGGTCTCAAAAGAGCTGACTAGTGGTGTTGACTGGATCGCACCCCCTGTAATCAGAGCGTATTGTGCCGCCTGGGTCGCGCGCCGCGGGGTGCTGCCATCTAGTGGCCGCGCGAGGGACCCTAGCCTGCCTGCCTGCACTGCATGGGGGAGTCACACGATGCAACTAGGGCGCGTCGAGGTCGACAAGGCAGGTCACATTAGGAGTGAAGAATGCAAAATAATATATAATATTATAATATAATATATATATGTTATATCGCAGACTTTCACGGATTGAATATGCAGACATTGTATTTTCGAGTAGTCCGTGTGGTTTTATTATTAGTTCCAACGTTTAGGGCAGTTCTCCCTGCCCATCTTCAAGGAAATTTAAAACATAAACGTTGAAACTAATAATAAAACCACACGGACTACCCGAAAATACAATGTCTGCATATATATATATATATAATATATATAATAATAATTATTTAAATATTGCTGCATTACTTTTGTGAAAATAAAACTTCCTAGCCCTATTATATGATTGTACATTTGGTAAGATTGGTACATTTTGTAAATTTGTAACTTTGTAAATTTGATAATTTTGAAGAAATGAAGTGTTTAAGAAGTATCAAGGAAGTTAGAAAGATGGACAAGATAAGAAGTAATGAAATAAGGAAAGAACTGGGAAGATGGTTTGGACATATGAAAAGGATGGGCAGAGAGAGGATTCCAAGACGAGAGAAATGGGAAAGATTAATTCAAGAAGACGTTGGAAAACGAGATGAAGTGTGGGAGCATGTGGCAAGAGTAAAGCTGTGGGAGGACAGAAGAGAGTGGAGTAAATTGGTGGAGAGGAAAGAGTTAGATGATGAGGAAGAAACACTGAGTCTGGAAGGAGTCTGGAGTCTGGAAAGCTTAGTATCTATAGTTGAAACCACCACTCAACCCGACATAGTTGGAACTGAGTTATGATGATTATTATTATGGTAATTGGTAAATTTAATATTTTGTGAATTTGTATTATTGATATTTAATAATGACGTGCTGTATTTCAAATACTAACTTGTATTCTAAAATATGAGTTAAAATAAATTAAAGATAAATAGTAATATTGCGCCGTCTGTGATTTTTTTTTCAGATTTTGATCTGATGTAGTATAAGTGGTATAAGCATAAGTATGGACCTGTTGAGGAATTCTCGGTCAAAAGGTATAGAAGGGGATATTGATTTGGATCTTATGTAGATTTGATTTGATTGATTGGTGTTTGATGTTGATTTGATGATGGTCATTTAGCTGATGTAAAATGAGAAATTAAGAAAAATGAATGTAATATTAAGTCTTGATACTTTTGATACAATAAACTGTTAATTTTTGGTACTTGCCACCATGTGACCACATATATGCTAGGCTAATAAAATAAAATAAAATATAAATATATTGAAACTAATAATGATTGGATTTGTGTGTGTAGCATACTCCATTGTAAAAATTTTAATTTACTATAGCAATTCAATACCAACCGGTAAGGCGGTAACAACCTGTAATTCGGAATAATCAACCATTGACATGATTTGATACCATATAATTTGTTGAATAATTTGGTTAAATGATCTATAAGAAAATTGTCAATTGATGTGAAATGATGATAACTGATATAATTTCCAAATCAAAATATATCAATTGAAATGTCAATTTTTAATAATTGTAGGGTTCCAAGTATTAGTTGATATCAATTCGCCATTTATTCATATTTATTTCAAACTATTACTATTTACTAGGGTTACAAAATGAGGCTAAACTAAATCGTTAATGTGATAATGATACTAGTAGTAAAATTAACATTTTTAAAGAAAAAGTTTCAATGAGAAACTTAGAAATTTAGTCGCCGTTGTCATATACATCATTGCACATAATTATTGTCTACGGTTCAACATATTGTACGTTTAGACTTTTAGAGCAACGATAAAAAGTCATTTAAAATAAAATTATTAATTTCGTATTTAGAGTCTACCCACACAGTCATGTAACTGATTTTCAATGGAAAATTTGTTCGCTCATAATGCTAATACATTTCCAATTAGCTTCTATAAACGTTTTGATAATATAACTTACTGTCTGTATTATAAGGTAATTTTATAATCCCTGAAAATACTGGTATTTGCCTGGAAAGGAACATAAATGGTATTGATTAAGTCTATCGACCAAAATATTGTAATTTGTTAACAACGATCATAAAATTATTTGAATCCAAAATTGTTGTTTATTTGACCATTATCATAAATCATGTCGCTTCTAAACCTTTACCATTTGCATCAACATCATAAATAATATTGTAATAATTTAATTGATTTGACATTGATCACTATGTTATATCTTACTAAAGTAGATTACAGTTCAAGAAGTTCGGTTTTCAAAGATGATTAAAAGTGGATTTCATACCAAAAAATAATAACTTTTTAATGAAATTTCATAACTATTTAGGTAGAATACCTTTCATTTGGTCCATTTCAGTTACTTCATATAAATCTTCGTAAAGGTTTAAATTATTATAGATATAAACATGATTTATTTATAGCAAATCTTTCACAAACCCGTGCTGGATAGATCCAGCCACAGGCGAGGGGTGTGGAGGAGGGAGGGCTATATAATATAAACATCACTTGTGTGTCAGACCGTCTGACCTTCCGTCAAACTTGTGTCACGTCTCAAGAAAAACAAGGTTATGCCTACTGGAGAAGTTTTGAGATCAGTATAGGGTCAGTGTTGACTAGAACCTTTGTTAAAGTAACGTGTTACTTTTTGCACAACAGGTACTTGTAACGTTAAAAGTTTCAATTTATTAAGAATTTTTATGACAAATTTGAAAAGTTACTTTTGAAAACAGACAATATTTTTTATTATTAACAGGAAACCTCCCTATAAATAAGGCTGACTTCAGTCAATAATCATCTCAACTACCCCACTGTCATTTACAGTGATGTAATTCCTAGCATTCCTACATCATATATTTTATATGCATTATTTACAGGTTACCTAGTATGTCGCATCTAACGTCGACTAGTCGACAACACAAAAAACTGTCAAATTTGGAATTTGTTATGTTACAAATGTACCTCAAAAACCTATAGGTATTTCTACAATATTTCTACAGAATTAACTTGTATGGTAACTTTGTGAGTAACATTTAATAGTCCAATAATCACTCGGTTACTTTTTGGTAAGGAAACTTTCTTGTATAGGGTATTGGGCCAAACCTTAGGTCAGTATGCGCCCTAGACTTGTAATTTAACGAGTGCAAGTCAGCCAGCCCTCAATTCAGTTCTCACATTACACCTCATTACACTCGAGCGCCTAACACATAACATAGTGTTCATCAGACGCCGCTGATGGACGCCATCCCATTATCATCATTGACTAAACAAATGAACACATTGACATGCAGCGCCCCACGCAGAGACACGTGCTGCACGGCGGCAGTCAATGGAACTAAATTATCCAAGATGGCCGCCCCGTGATCAGCTGATGAATGGAGATTAGTTAGGTTAGAACATGAGTCTTCTTGCTGCATTGTTAAGGACTTCTTCCGTTCGACTTGGCCAAGAGAGACGTGTCATTTAGAGTTGATGCAACACTAGCGCATGCACGCGCCTCTTGCAAGACCTACGCAGCGGACTCAAACTATTCTTCATATAATTCACGTGACGACATGAACGTCGTAGTTGGACATTTGATGCCGGCCTATCAGGGCTTTTTTTCATCGAGACATTGCGACCATAAGCCAGTAAATTTAGGCGTTTTGTCAACGACCTAATGACTTATGAATGGGGAATGACTCAACCTGGTAGGTCATACCAATGTGCATGCGAAAAATTTGTCCTTTCTTTTGCAAGTTGTATTTTAAAGCATTTTCCAAAATAACAGTATAAATCAAACTGACGATGATAGTTATAATAAAAATAATGTTAAAATTTAATATGTATAATTGAACAATTATACATTTTGTGGTTATGTAAATAATTTTGGTTCGACAAATTATTTCGAATAAAAAATAAAGAAAGTTTGTCGTTGTCATAATGATAAAAGTTCTTCATGATCCGGAAAAATCAAATTCAGCTAGCAAGTTATCATTTTTGGTACATTCATCAGACGTGATGTATGGTGAGATAGGCAAAGTTATTATTGTTGATAGAATCAAAATCAGGTAATTATTTGTAGAATCATTAAATAGAATCATAGATAGAGATACAATTATCACTAATTATAATCATTACTTGGACACTCACTAATTTCAGCGTATCACATACCTATACGCAACAAACACACGTGGGGCAAAGAAAAGATAGTAAGTTAGATTTTCGAAAAGACCATCAAGACATAGACCATAAACGACAATTTGAGAATCTAGGGCGCTTTATTGCGCCGTGTGTAATATTGTAAGTTAATCATTTAAACATATTATTTTTTATATTTTCTTTAAAAAAAAATTAAATTGAACAAATTATAAATGATATGAAATAGCGAGTGCCAACCAGAAACATTTTGCGTCTATAATTATTATAATCTAGGGGATGTAGGGAGGAAATTGGGGCCTGTTTCTCACGTCGTTGTTGTCGTCGTCGTCGTCGTCGTCGTCGAGGAAGGGGGAGGTATCCCGACAAAGACTGTCAGTGCTCGCTTTTAGTTTCGTGGAAATTATTCCCCTCTTTATATAGCTTATGTTTTCGAGATGGACTGAGCCTCTTTTCTCGCCTATTACTGTCAGTAGTGGAATACTCTGGGCCCAGATGATTAGCACGCATCTGGTTTTAGAATAACACTTCTCTACTTACTAACTGATGTTTGCGAAGTGGCTTTTTTCTCTTCTTTCTCGTCTTTTACGATAAGCAAGTTATGCTTGTAAATAGTTTTGAGAGTGTTAGCTGAAAAGTCTTGTCTGGTGTTCTCTAAGGTAGCGTTGATATGAACAATGTCTAGTAAATTTACTACTTTTTCAACAATAGACAGTAAATACTGAAGATGGCATCAGTTTCTGCACCACTGGCTAAAATATGTAAAACGAAGATAAGACGCACGTGAGACTAAGTGCATTGATTGAGAAAAAAATGCAATTTCAAAAATACTTTCTTGTTTACAGGTGTTCATAAATATTTTTGAACAATAAAGACGAACAAGTTAGCAAAAAACTAGTTTTCATCCAAATCAAAGTGTTTTATGATGCATTATATAACAACTATCTTAGGCTACTATATGACACCGTATTATAATGAAAAATATGTGCTTTCATCCTGAAAAATCAAATTCTTAACACTAAATATCGTGCTATAGATACTTTATGGAAATACAAATTGTTAATCGCGAATATCGCTTTCTATACTTCTCTCTTCAACTATTGTATTTATATCATTCATAAAAATAACTATGATAAGAGGTTTGTCACGTCGTGGTCGTTGTCGTCGTCGTCGGGGAGGTCGTCGGGAGGTCGTCGAGGAGATAGGGTATCCCCGCCCGATGACTATACCAGAACTCGCCTCTGGTTTCGCGGATTACAATACTCCCCAATTAGTAGCTGATATTATCGAAATAAATTTTGCCTATTTTCTCTTCTTCTGGGCCAATTTTCTTCCACGTGCCCATATGAGGTGTACCCTACGACGATTGTCAGAGCTCGCCTCTAGTTTCGGTGAGAAAAATACCCCTCCACCTACTAAGTTATAGCTGAAAACGTGGCATATTTTAAAATTATATATATATTATAATTGGAGGTACGTGTGTATAGCATTTTCAAGTGTCATTTTATATCGTTTTGTATCATTTATTTTTTGGCCACTTTCAAAAAATTATGTGTGAAGTTTTTTCATATATTTATTTCGAAATTATGTCATCAAGGTTTTTATAATATCAACTGAATAAAAATGTGAAGTATAAACAAATTATTTATAGTAACTATGTCAAATGAAATAAAAATGAACTGGAAAACCATAGTTGAAAGTGATCATAGTGAAAAAATAGTTGTTTATATAGCATCTATTCCCAAAACATTATTTTCACATACCTCTAATTGGATGAGCGAAGCGAGCGAAGCGGAGATTCCATTCTACTACACTGGAGAAAAAAATCCGGAATGTTTTTTCTTTCTTTCTTTCTTTCTTTCTTTCTTTCTTTTTGTATTTTTGTGTGTCTGTGAACACGATTCCGGCTAAACCGATACTCCGATTGCGATGAAATTTTATGGAGACCTTCGAAATCTCTGAACTTAGAACTGCACCGTACAAAAAATCGATCAAAAAATTATTTCTCTTGAAAATCGCAATTTTACGATTTTTTTCGTTTTTCTTTTTTCTTTTTGTTAACACGATTCCGGCTAAACCGATACTCCAATTGCGATGAAATTTTCTGTAGACTTTTGAAATCTTTACACTTAGAAGAACTGCCACCTTTTTGAGCGCAATCGAAAAATTATTTCTCATAAAAATCGCAATTTTACGATTTTTTCCCGTTTTTCTTGTTTTTTTCTGTTTGTATTTTTGTGTGTTTGTTAACACGATTCCGGCTAAATTGATACTCCAATTGCGATGAAATTTTCTGGAGGCCTTCGAAATCTCTGAACTTAGAACTGCCACGTTTTTGAGCGCAATCGAAAAATTATTTCTCATAAAATCGCAATTTAACGATTTTTTTCGATTTTTAAAAAATTTCTTCGACTTATAACACCTACATGCTTTATCCGATTTTTATGAATTTTGCACAGAACCTTTAGTCTATCAATTAAGATATTCGAGTGAAATTTGAACGCAATCGAAAAATTATTTCTCATGAAAATCGAAATTTTACGTGTTTTTTTTTTCTTTTTTAAAACAATTCTTTGACTTATAACACCTACATGCTTTATCCTATTGTAATGATTTTTTCACAGAACCTTAATTTTAGAAATTTATATATTCGTGTGAAATTTGAGCGCAACCGAATAATTATTTCTTATGAAAATCGAATTTTACGATTTTTTTTTTTAAATTACGATTAAAAAAATTAAAAATTTAATTTATTTTTTATTTAATTTAATTTTAAAAAATCTTCAAATTAGTAATGATTTTTTCACAGAACAACAGAAAATCCGCATAACAAAAGGCATGCATGCACCAATTACGCTCATCCAACAACGCGGCGGGACTAAAGCGTTTTCCTAGATATAATACATTGCAACTATTCACACCAATACAAACTACTCCAGCTGCGTAAGGAAAGGCCCGAGTCTATGCAGATAAATATTCGTGTGCGTGTGTGTGTGTGTGCGTGTGTGTGTGTGCGTGTGTGTGTGAGTGTGGAGGATTCTATTACTCCAAGTCGGCCCACATTTAGAGTGAAGTAGATGAGGAAGTCTCATTTAACCCAATCAGTGCCAATCACGACATGAAACCCTCTACTCGGCGTAACTTTTGTCCTACACTCAAGTTGCAGCCACACTTAGCTCAGTAGACGAGCTGCCGACGACGAAATGTTTCTTGGGCTCGTCAACCGGGAAGATATTAATGTTTTGCCTCAAATTTTAAGCTAGAAATTTGAATTTGTGGATGTTTATGATATTTTTGTGGATTACAAAATTATCTTATAAAAATTGTCTTAACAAAATTCTGATATTGTTGTGTTTATATGATATGTAATTGTTTTAATATGAAACAACGTTATTTTGTTGTATTGTAATGTTATTGTTTCAGGTACGAAAGTTGTGTAGGCCTACCATACAGGGCAACGCTCTATCTGTTGCTCTTGCATTCATATTTCTTTTAAACAATAATGGAATGTTTTATATAGAAAATTTAATAAAAAATATTAATAAAATAAATTAAATATTGAGGGAAAGCTATTTGACCGCGTTGTTCCATTTTCCAAAATATGCTACCAAGTCAAAATAGTGAATGGCTTTGAAACCTGGCTCTTTTAGAAAATCAAAACTATTTTATTTATAAATTTTCTGATCCGGTACACGGCCAATATCGCCACCTCAAAATAATTTCAAAATTCAATTGGCCAAGGCACACCATTCAATGTAGGGTGTTGTGTTTTTGTGAGATTAATTTTCAACGGGTTTTCTAAAGGCTGGCTGAGAGATTTTTTTTAACAATCGTCTTTCCTGCGAATGTTTTCGTTTGGCGGTATTTTGTTCCGATTTGTACTGCCAAACGAAAAAAATCGCAGGAATGACAATAGTTGTTAAAAAAATATTTTTTTTCTCAGTAAGTTTATAGAAAATCAGTTGTTGAATGATGTGCCTTGGCGAATTGGAGTTTGAAATTATTTTGAGGTGGCGATATAGGCCGTGTACCGGATAAGAAAATTTTGTTTTGATTTTCTAAAAGAGCCAGGTTTCAAAGCCATTCACTATATTTTGACTTGGTAGCATATTTTGGAAAATAGAAATAAGCGGTCGAATAGCCACATTAAATTTGTTTGGACAAATTTCACATAATTAAGAAATATATCAATTTTTTCGCCGTTGTCATTTTTACGATCCCGGCTCAATTCTACTCGTATTATATACCGCATTCCCATCAGAACCCAAAGTATTTGTTTAATCTTGCCAGGCCAACAGTCTGTTAAGATCCACATTGGACAATTTGATCGACTTGGTAATACTTACTACCATACATCGCTCACTCTCAGAGCCACTTTGTTAAGTTACAACTACACTTCGCTCGCTCGCAGTGCCACTTTGTTTCCTTACTAAGTTACAACTACACTTCGCTCGCTCGCAGTGCCACTTTGTTTCCTTACTAAGTTACAACTACACTTCGCTCGCTCGCAGTGCCTACAGATTGTGGTGGTATTTAGTCGTTTACCAAATTTGAATTTACTTTGTCACTTCAAAATCTTTCTTGTATATATTACATAAGTATTGTTTTCCAATGTTACACAAAATGAAGAATAGAAAATACTTTGTGCATAGCAATGGTGTAAGATCAGTATGTACACTGTTCTTTAATAATTATTGTTTCACACTGACACTGTTCAAAAGCATTCCATCATTATGTTACATTATCATCTTTACAACTGTGTTCATAACCTTGTATTTTCTTCGTTTGTTGTCACATTTGAAATTGTATTCATTTATCATATTTTGTACTTTGTAAATTGGGCCAGCTGTCAATAAACATTAAATTTAATAAATAAATATTATTATACATGTGGTAATTTATAACTCTGGAACACATGAGACGTGGAAAGTTTGTAACTTGTTTCCAAGAATAAATCAATTTTTATGAGATCTTGTATAAATCGTACACCTATGTGTCAAATGTGTAAATCTTAAATGTTTAGTGGATACGACAGATACTAAAATGATGAAGGGTAACGAATAACGAAAAGAAAATAATGAGTGTATAAAAATTTAAAAACTAACATGTAAGATGAAATTTAAGCGGCTAATAATCTTTTGTCACCAACAGATGTAAATTAATTTAGATTTAACTTTATTTTGACTAGCCCAATAATTATGGTTTTATTGTTAATTTTAATTTCGAATGACAATGATGATGTATTCACTACATAACTGGGTTTGTACAAATAAAAGCTCAACTTAAGTCATTACAATCAGTTAAAAAGAGATTATAGGAGTAAATTGACTGACACTAAATTCCACGGGCATGAGGGGGGTAAAGATGGGATTTCTCACTTTGCCGTCGTCGTCGTTGTCGGCGTTGTCGGCGTCGCTGGAGAGGGCGACAAGGTATGTTGGGAGGGTCGGCGACGTGGACATCAAATAAAAATTATAAAATAAATTATAATTCATTTCCTTAAGGCTATTCCACCGCGTTTTTCTATTTTCCAAAATATGCTACTAAGTTAAAATATAGTGAATGGCTTTGAAACATGGCTATTTTAGAAAATCAAAAATATTTTTTCCAAATTTTTCTGATCCGGTACACGGCCAATATAGCCACCTCAAAATAATTTCAAACTTCAATTCGCCAGGGCACACCATTCAACGTACGGTGTTGTGCTTTTGTGACATTAATTTTTAACTGTTTTCTCTCACTCAGTCCAAAGAAAAACAGTTGAAAATTAATGTCACAAAAGCACAACACCCTACGTTGAATGGTGTGCTCTGGCGAATTGAAGTTTGAAATTATTTTGAGGTGGCTATATTGGCCGTGTACCGGATCAGAAAAATTTGGAAAAAATATTTTTGATTTTCTAAAATAGCCATGTTTCAAAGCCATTCACTATATTTTGACTTAGTAGCATATTTTGGAAAATAGAAAAACGCGGTGGAATAGCCTTAATGGTAATAATACACAGTGTGCTATGTGACGAAAAGATAAATGTTGATTTCAAGATTAATCTTTGAACTGGATTTCCGTTCTCCTTAATGGACCTTATAAAAACATTAATTAAGAAACACTAGATTTAGGGTTTCATTGAAAACCCCGACCATTTCTCCCCCGGACCTGACAACTTCACGATAGGAACAATTCAACACTAGATTAATTATTCTCCTACATCTAAAGGCCATTCATTTTTTCCCCGACCCAAATGTAAGAAAACAACAACACCAATAAATAATATTAGACAGTGGCTATTTGTACCGAGAAACAAAAGCCGGCGCAGGAAGCCCCGTGGTTCACGGTGCTGTGGCGGCGAGAATGAGAACTAATAAAGCGATTAGATACAGCGCGGCCGGTGCTACTGCTACTGCTTGCTTGCTAGTCGGTGTGACAAGACGAACAAAAAACTAGACGTGATAGAAACGTCAGGGTGATTAATATTAAATTACGTATTACCATTTTGATAAAAGTTGAGCGACTTTTGATTTCGATCTAGTTAAATAATTAACAAGTTCGGTGCGAAAATGCTGAAAATAGAAAGATTTGAGGTGTTTTAATTTTAATGGAAATTTTTGACAACAGTTGTCACGAAAGTGGAAATATAGGGCTCTACAGTAACACTTTTCTAAAATTGGGTTAAAAATAATTACAAAAATAAAATGATTTTTACGATTTTTATTTTGTTAAAAAGTACAAAATGTACTATAATCATGAATTTGTTGTGGCTATTGAGACAAAAATTTGGAAAATCTACAATCGTAGGGCCGTCCATGTATGCTTTATTGACAACTTTGCAAAGTTGTATATATTTCGGATGCTTCTTGGCCGAGCGAATAGCTATTTGTCAACTGCCAAAATATGTGTCCTATTTCCTGTTAAAGTTTGTTAGTCAAAGAATGAAATAAACAAGATAGTTCGAGAGTATCCAAACTAGGGCGAGAATCTTACGGATATTGTTTCAGGCTTCACACATACGTTGATTAGTCTGAAAAGATCAGTAAATGTGGTTGCTATAGCTGATCATGTGTTTAAATAATATATTTAAAAAAGTAGACACCGTTTATAATTTTTTATTAAGTGTTGATATCACTGCTCTTTGTCAATATTTATTTTGTGATGTTTCGATTTTTATTCAAAAATCTTTTTCAAACTGAAGGTTGACAAAGAAAAATTAACAACAATTTGTCAACCTTCAGTTTTTAATAAAAATCGAAATATCACAAAATAAATGTTGATAAAGAGCAGTGTTATGTCCAATAAACACTTATTTAAAGAATAAATACCTGTCTAACTAGTTTATTTTATCTAAGTTTATAATATGTTGATAATGTACAGTACTGTACTGAGAGCCTAATAAAACTGCATCAGTGATCAGTGTGTGAGATGGGACATAACGACGACATGCGAAACTAGGGCGCTTCAACGGGGGATGTCACGATACGTCGCCGTGTTAATTTGTAAGTTAGTAGCCCAAGTTAAATTTGTTTTTCGCGTGTTTGTTTGTTGTGATTGATAATAATGTTAAATGTATTATTTTGTTTGAAATATAATTTTATTCATAGTAAATTTGTTTAAACAGATTTACTTCGAATGACCATTTTAAAAATTCTGCCGCAATTAAAAAAAAAACAGAATTTGTTTAAATGATTGGGAGAGGTCAAATCGCGTTCGCAAGTCATATTTTGGTACATTCAGCAAGTAAAATACGGCTCATACGATTGGGTAGCAGGACCGAATCAATGTTCGAATCCCAAATGCTTATGTTTTTTTTTTGTAATTGTCCTTTACCCTCATCTATCACACTCATCATCTTCTCGAATATCCAATATTGAAACAATAGAGAAGTCAAATGAACAAAAACCAATCAATCAAATCAATTGTTTGTTTGTAAATAATATTGTGTTTAATTACATAATTAAATTACAGTCATAACTAGATTAGAATTATAGTAACATTTATTAAATTAGATTTGGTTAAACAAATTACTTTGAAATAGAGTGATAAATATTAATATGAAAAGTTCGAAATATTTTATAATTTAAGTCGTCTGCTGGCGAACGTTTTCCGTGCGTGCTGTACCAGGCCATTATAAAGCACAGTAGCCGTTTGGTGTTGGTATTTTAGTGGCTTGAGGGTAATCTAATGCAAAAGCCAGCATGGGTCGGTCTCCTCATCTAACTAATATTGAACTACGGACCCCCGCTCTGCGCGCACCGCGGCGAGCACAATCAGAATGCAACATGAACAACAAAACACGGCATTGTTGCGAATTATACGCCGGATTCCATACAGAGAGTTGGATAATATGTACCAGAGGTTCACACAAAACTTTCAGGGTTTACAATTATTTACGATTGTTTTGTGACAATAAAACTGGTTGAATACGACATTATGACATACTACCAGAAAATGAACCGAAACATCAAAGTAAAGTTACAATTATTAAATAATGTGCCGAGTAAGTGTTAATTTTATTATTCATTTCAAAACAGAAACATAGAATTTAATTTAAATTAGTAATTGTAGACATGTCGATGCAATTACCTAACGTATAGGGTCATGGATCAACTGTTAGGTGGACAAATCTTGTACGTATTAGGTATTTTGAAGTTCAAAAGTTTTTTATACTGTATTGTATTGGAAACTTATGATGAATGGTGTTGAGAGTGAAGTGAAGTATCCAGTTCAGAATGCTTCAGTAATGCTTGAAACTATGGTAAGACTATGGTTAGACTATGGTGAGAATGATACTATTACGACTGTGGGAGGACAGAAGGAAATGGCAGGAACTGGTGGTAACGGTAAGAAGCAAGAAAGAAGTCGATGAAATTGAAGGAGAAGAGGAATATACAGGCCTGGCCCAAGAAAACAGGTGGGTGACTTCGTTGGAAATAGGTGTAAAATATATATTATACTATTGGTAGGACTATAGTTCTCCCCTAGCCTAGTGGAGTGGGGCTATATTATGGTGGGACAGATGAGGCAATCGTGACATTGTGGTAGGAATATGGTGGGACTATGGTAGTACTATGGTTAAACCGTAAGACTTTGGTGAGAATATGTTGGAAGTAATATGAAAGTATTGTGGGAAAATGGTGGGACTATGGTGGGACTGGTTAGACTATGGTGAGAATATGTTGGATCTAATATGAAAGTAAGGTGGGAAAATGGTGAGACAATGGTGGGACTATGGTGGTACTAGTTAGACTATAGTTATACTATGAAGAATATGTTGGAACTATTATATGAAACTATGGTGCGACTATGGTGGGAAAGATGGGGTATTGCTGACATTGTGGAAAATTAAAGAAAGTTGCTCTTAGTATAATTGTTTAGTATTTATTGTTATTTTCCCGTCCAAGGGGCGAGAAGGCCGATATAGGGCAACAATACTGCCCTCTGCATTAGTTCAATACTTTTTTAATAGTTACAAGAACAATATTGTTATAATAATAATAACGTAACGTAATAATACGTGAACGAAGGCGACTACTAGAGCTCGCTCTTACTCTCGGGGAGTTACTTTTAGTCCCTTGCATAAGAGGTTGACAATGCTCACTTTTCCGGGCAAGTCCTCACATATATCAAATGAAAGCTTGAAATGTCCCCTTTACAAAAAAGTATGATGTATGATTGGGTCGGGTAGCTTTTGGTCAAAAACGGGGGATTAAGGTCCCAATGTGTAAATTTGAGTTCAAGAAAACAATGGCCGAATAGATGTTCACATATATCAAATGAAAGCTTAAAATGACCCCATTACGAAAACGTATGATGCATTATTGTGGTTGGTAGCTTTTGGTCAAAACATGGGGGGGTAAGGTCAAAATGTGTAAGTTAGAGTTCAAGAAAACAATGCCCGATTAGAAATTTTCATATGTCAAATGAAAGCTGGAAGTGGCCCGATTTCAAAAATGTATGATGTATTATTGGATCGGCTGGATTTTGGTACAAAAAAAGGGGGGAGGTAAGGTCAAAATGTATAAATATGAGTTCAAGAAAAAAATGACCGAATAGATGTTCACATATATCAAATGAAAGCTTAAAATGACCCCATTACAAAATGTATGATGCATTATTGGGTTTAGTAGTTTTTGGTCAATTGAAGAGGGGATCAATCAATCAATCAATCAAAGTTAATGAAACTATTTTCATGTATCAAATGTAAGAACGCATCATAAACAGCACAAAAATATACGGTTGCATATTGTAAGGGTTAATACTATGGTCGAAATAGGGGTTAAAAGTCAAAATCTGAATTTTACGTTGCAATGCATGTGGGGGCAAGTTCACACATATATTAAATGATAGCTTATAACGAGCCCTTTGCTAACAAGTATGATGTATAATTAGGACGGGTAGCTTTTGATAAAAAAAAAGGCGGGACAATCGCCTTTTAAGACAAAATCTGTCAAAATTGCAATGATATTGTGAAAACGTCTACATACAATTAATTAAATGATACGACGAGCATTATACTGAATAGCATGGTTATTTTTTTGCTGATACCTTTTGTTTAAAATGGGGGAGTTTTTAAACCATATAACCATATTACATTTACCATATAAACACATTTTAAAATACATTCGGAATAGTAAGTTGCTGTTATGGTTTTATGAAGGCGTGTCTACATGTATACAAAGTCGTCTTACATTTTATATGAAATATAAACATATTACTGATGAACTGTACCTTGAAGTTGCTATTCGCTATCTGTGTCAGACTCCAAGTTTTGTGACGATACACCACATTCATTCTCATCTGCTGGTAGCATATTAGTACATTCCTTAAGTTTGCATACATCGGTGCACATAAGGTTATTATCCAGGCATTGGCAATCAGGTAGCTTGCAAATCTTACTACATTTGCAGGCAAGAAGCTGCATCACTGCTTCAGGGGCAGGCGATCCAGTCATCCACTCCACCACGAGTTGCCCATCTGCATTTGCTGATTGATAGTTTGCCCGTTGAAGGTGTTGAAAGAAACAGTCCTTGCAAGGTGGAAGTTAAGCAAAATCAATTTCCCCCCCCCCCCCCCTTGTTGCGAAATAATTCATAGCGTACAACCGTTGAGTGACTAATATTAGTCACTCAACGGTACAACGTTTATATCTGTGACGAGAGATTGTGAATTGTGATGAATACAGCTTGCAGACAAAAGCTTCTAGAGTAGCAACCAACTCTTCTCCAATGGTCCAAGATTTGCCTAGTTGGCTCAAACATGCTCGATATTTGCAAGATCTCATTATTTCTTTCAGTGCTCCAACTTTGCCTCTTCCAGCAAATGCACTCACCGTATCACAACCCGTTAAGGCGTGTAGGCCAATAAGAGCTTTGCATACTTCCTTTCCGAGGAAATTTGCAATTTTAGACACATTAACATAATGCGATCTATTCTGAGTACCTCTTTTAACAAAACGTGATACATTAAGATCAAATGAAGCCCATAGGCAGATGATAAGAACATCTGTGTCAGCAGATACGATGACTGCCGAAGTAAAGCCGTTGTCGGAGGCATATTTGGCATGAAGGAGTATCCGCGTATCCGCTTCTTCTTGCAAACATTGCAGGTCTGCACAAATCTCCCAACCATGTTCTGTCACTTTAATGCATTGGTCTTCACACGTGACATAAAGAATCCAATTCTGTAGTTTCAAGCGCTGTTTTGGAGATATCCAATCTTCATAAATATATTTTTTAAGGCTTGATTTATTAACAGAGTTTGCAAGAAACAATCTCCAGTTATGTATGCGGTGTCCAGGTGCTATGTTTTTAACTTGTATGGCATTGACAGGACCTCGTCGTAAGCGTTCAGTGTTTTTAATGGATACTTCTCGATAAACATCAAATACAACATGAACTTCTGAGCATCCGTTTGCCTCTTCAAGCATGGAACGTAAAATTGATGTTGATATATACATCTGCACACATTTGGCTGTTGAAGGATTTTTTCTGTACTATTGCCATTGCATCTATTATGCATACCTTTGGCCCTTGAATATCCAAATCCTCAGCAGGTGAAGAATGTTTTTCTAACTCCAGTGCCAGAACAGCCTTGGTAGTTTTTCTCAAAGTCCCGTCTGCAGATGCTTAAGACCTGGGTATAGGTCCCAGAGGATGTGAAAGAACATCTAGCATTTTAAGTTGCCTGATCTCGGCAATAATTAACATTCGGCATAACAGATTTCTGTCCGTTTTTACAGACAAATCTACGCCCTTTTTGGATGAACGTAGATTCTTATTTAGAGTGAAGAAAGTTCCCAAGTTAAGTTTCTTTATATTATCATGGAATTTCGTTGTTGGAGGGGTTTCTTCAAGCCTCGTTCGTTTGAACTCGTCATACGCTTCCTCGCCACTCTTCAGTGCTTTTAACAAATCAGAGGCGATAGATGGTGGTGCAAGCATTCTTCTTGCTGGAGCACACTTTGTTAAAATGAACATAAATTGAATTCACTAACCTTTTATGTTTGTAAAATGAGCAATTATTTTTGTTGGCTTATTTCTCGATTCCATCAATCGGTAATCACTCCCGTAGATAGAAGGCTATGTATAAATCAAATTTACACATTTTGACCCAACCCCCCCCCAATTTTGTGTACCAAAAGCTACCTGCCCCAAAAATCTGTCATACGTTTTTGAAATCGGGTCATTTCAAGCTTTCATTTCATATATGTTAATATCTAATCGGACATTGTTTTCTTGGACTCAAATTTACACATTAGGGCCTTACCCCCCCCCCTTTTTTTGACCAAAAGCTACCTGCCCCAATAATGCATCTTACTTTTTGTAAAGGGGACATTTCAAGCTTTCATTTGATACATGTAAATATCTAATCGGACATTGTTTTCTTGAACTCAAATTTACACATTTTGACCAAACCCACCATTTTTTTAACCAAAATTTAACCACCTCGATAATGTGTCATACATTTTCGTAATGGGGTCATTTTAAGCTTTCATTTGATATACATGAACATCTATTCGGCCATTGTTTTCTTGAACACAAATTTACACATTTTGACCTTACCCCCCATTTTTTTTTACCAAAAGCTACCAACCACAATAATGCCTCATACATTTCCGTAATGGGGTCATTTCAAGCTTTCATTTGATATGTGTGATTATCTAATCAGTCATTGTTTTCTTGAACTCAAATTTACACATTGGGACCTTACCCCCCCTTTTTTGACCAAAAGCTACCCGACCCAATCATACATCATACTTTTTTGTAAAGAAGACATTTCAAGCTTTCATTTGATATATGTGAGGACTTGCCCGGAAAAGTGAGCATGAAAAGGCCTATTTTGCCTCTTATGCAAAGGCCTATTTGAGATTATTTGGTAAAAGGGAGCCCGGTCTACTTGATGGGCACACCGCTGCCAGAGGTAACCGATGACGTAATAGCTGAGTGTTAGCGCAACAAGTGTTCCAATCACGAGTCCCTCATCAACTCCTCGACTTCGCATGCCGAGAAATCCGCAAATCGCAGAGTTTACGTTCGATCGTTTACTTGCCGACACGATCTCCGCACTTAGGACCAAACAAACCGGCCAGCACGCTCTCTGGCCACGACCCGCCCGGACTGCACGGCCTACAACAACTACAACAACTACACGACAGCGCTGGAGGTGGACTGTAAGCACTCAGCCACGGTAGCTGCTGAGTAACAACAACAAGATGCACAGATATTGGAAATGATGATGATTTCTGTCACTAAGGCTATTCGAGACGATGATTGGTGATGGATGACCATGATGGACAATTAAAAAAAAACATGTCTTATATTATGCGGCATTCGAATTTTGGATTCAAATGTCGGAAATTCCATAGGGCTAATGAATAATGATGAAACAAAGAACACTATAAAGAACTGGAAAATCATCATAAAGTTATGTGTTTATTTGGTATTATTTTTCTTGGTTTAGGTTTATGGGCGCGTCAATTGCACTCAATTTTCTAAGTCATAATGCGCTTCTCGAACCTATGAGATGTGGGGACGCTGTTTTCTGCGCTTATAGTCTGCATGCAGATACAGCCACAGTTACGGGGAGGAAAGGTATGGTTTCTCACGTCATGGTAGTGGTCGATATTGTTGTCGTCGTCGTAGTCGTCGTCGTCGGGGGCGTCAGTGAGGTGAGATGGAGGGTCCCTGACGACGACTGCTAAAGCACGCTTCTACTTTCGGGAGTAAAATACTCCCTACTGTACTATCAAGCTTAGTTTTGCAAGGTGGACTCTGATTCTATCGAATATTCTGTGTTAAATTCTTTATTCTACCCCGGGCCCGGACGGGGTTGTTGAGGATAGAGGACAGACCCCACCCGTGCTGGAAAGACGGGGTTGGTTAGGACAGACTTGTGCTGGAAAGACTCGCAGAACATTAACAAGATTCACACGCCATATCTACTTACAAGCTACAATCCTCGCACATCAGTATCATAAACCTATTGTTTCGCCTTGTTTTGGGGAGTACGCACTCACTAGCTGATATTTGCCAGTACATCGTATACCCTCTTTTCTCGACTAGTACATTCAGCATGAGGAATAAGATACTTAGTACTTAGAGGCAAGTTTTACCCCGAGACCACTAGACGAGTTTTGTCCAAGTTTATATATTTACATTCAAATTTGTTTTCTAAACGCTTGTTATGAAGGCTGGGTGACACATTGAAACGCTCCAATGCGGCTTGCCTGCGTCACGCACATAAAGTACACTACGTACAGTGGCGTTACCATGTGGAAAGGGCCTTGTCCCCCCCCCCCCCCCCCCCCCCCCAGAAATCCCAGCTTTAATCATATTATCCAAATCATCCATAGGTTTACGCAAAAATTTATTCATCTATATTAATTTCTCTTTTTCGTTAGCAAAGCCCCTTGCATCTTCTAAAACACATAAAAGCCACTTCAAAATACTTTTTTTTTAATTGTCTGCGGCGCTATTGTGGGGGCATCACAACCCCCATTGAGTCGTTGGTCTAAGCCCCCCGAAATATATTCCTGTATACGCCACTGACTACGTATGTTCGACTTCCCCTCTTGTTGAGATTCGAGTGGCTCCGACTCAAGGAGAGATTGCCCAGTGAGCACGCACAATGGCCGAGGTGATCGACAGAGCAGAAGAGTCGGCAAATATTCCCTCCAACAGGGGTGACAAGAATGGTGTAATTACCTTGAGAATGCATGGAACAAAGTTGTAGTTCACGTACTATACTACCTCTTTTCTTACAGTCACGTGTCGACTCCTCGGCGCCCGACTATGTTATAAGTTACAACCCTCAAGAAATATTGTGATTGTTCACAGGAGCAATGGTCTAAAATCAGGGATTGGAACCGGAACCGGAACCGGAACCTGGAACCGTTTGAAACCGTTTCATATTGTAGAACCGGAACCGGAACCGGAACCGAACCGTTATATTACACAAGGTTCTTAAAGGTTCTCAAAGGTTCCAAAATATCTGCTTTTAATTTTCAACAAAATTAAAATTTCAACTTTTCGAATGATATTCAAATAAAAACGCTGAAAATTCGTTCACTAGTTTTTGAAAAAAAATCTTGGCTATTCAGTTTTTTGTGTGTAACTTACATTTTTTGTCTTCTCACCTTCTGGGTCACATCCTGTCCGATATGGCCCGGCCCGCAAAGACCTGTGCTGTTCAGCTTTGACTAGATTAATCTCAGTGAACATTTTACTTCTAGGCCTACTACGTGATGAATAGGCTACTAATACGATATTTAATAAAAAAGTAAACTAAACAAAAATGAACTATACCTACGTGAAACACACAATCAATAAATTAACTGAAATCTCTTAATTTATTTTTATTTGATTTTTTTTATTTGAAACTTACCAATTATATTAATCATTAGGGCCTACAACCAACGCTACAACATTATTAATAAATATTATTGTAATTATTTTATTTTTATGACTTAATTTAAATTTTTAACCATAAATGTCCAATAGTCAAAATTTGTAGGGCCTACTTTTACAACTTTCCACGACTTTGCACAAAAATATTACTTTAAAGAACCGGAACCAGAACCGTAAAGAATCGTTAAGAACCGGTTCTTACGGAACCTTTATACTTCAGGAACCAGAACCGGAACCGGAACCGTTATAAAATTTGGAAGTGGAACCAGAACCGGAACCGGAACCGTTATGAATAAAGGTACCAATCCCGGTCTAAAATACGAGCCTTTTCTAATAACTAGTCATTTACAAGCGAGTTTTTGTTGGTTAAGGGCGCGTCAACCGTTAGGTCATTATGCACCCTAGCCGGTACTTGTTCATTAACGGGACCCCCCTCAATGTTTTGTTAATTGGTCCCCCCATCGTCGTTTTTTTTTCTTATTTCTGTTTACAATAAATAATTACAACTTCCGAGGAGTTGAATATGACTCAGACAGTGAACTTGACTCACACATTCAACGTGACTCAGGCGAGTAGGCTACATCCATTGGAACGCGTAGGCCTACATGAGAGCAGTCGTCGCCGTGCAGCTGACATTGACGTTCACGGACACCAAATGAACCTTCAAAACCAACGTCGCTATTTTAAACGAAAGTACTTTTTCCATTGACAGTCCTATATATATATATATATTTAAAATAGCGACGTTAAAGGTTTTGTAGGTGGAGTATGTTGGCATAGGCCGTGTCACTCCTGGCGCAAAAGATGTAGTCGGAAAGGATGTTTTCGAGGCTTTGTTCGAAATAATTGTGTTTTCCTGACCTCCTGAAACTCAGATGGAGTAGATGTAGTAGTTATGATTGTCTAATGAAATGTTTTTACGGAATTTTTACATTTTTGGAGGGGGTCCCGTTAATGAACAAGTACCCTTTAGCCTATAGGGTATGTGGGGAGGATAGGCCCGTGCTGAAAAGATGCAGGCGCCATTTACAAGGGGTGGGAAGGCGTCGGTCGGGTGGGAGTGGGTTCGTATTGTCGTTGTCTTTGTCGTCGGGGAGGTCGTCGAGGGGAGAAGGTATTTGTCTCTTTTTCACGTTTACAATCAGAGGAAATCTCTTCCCATCAGAAGTTTTAAGTTTAGTTTATGTATTTTAAGGGCGCTTCAACGGTTCAACCATTGATTGACGTAATGCGAAACACTAGCCTATGAAAGACCCAAGAAAGACCCTTGCACTTGCTGGACTGATCCAGCCACAGCAAGGGGAAGAAAGGTGGTAGAGGGGGCGGGTTTATGTCGTAGTCGTGGTCGTTGTGTCGTCGGGGATGTCATCGCGGAGAGAGGGAGGGGTCCTCGACGACGACTACCAGAGCTCGCCTCTATTTTCAGGGAGTAAAATACTCCTAGACTTACTATAGGTCTTTAGTTATTATCAAATCTTATTATGTAGACATTTCAAAATAGAACAGTGAAATAGTCTGAAGAAATCCACATTTGGGATGTATATTCTCACGAATTCTCTTGTGTAATGTAACTTTGAAGAATGTGCGTTCGTAAAAGTTCCCGCCTTCAATCATCCAATTCTTCGATCTTTCCAATTTGGCAACCTTCACCCATTGTCTCGAGTCAAGTACCATTGTCAACCACCGTACCAGGCAAAATTCATCTGCGACTTCTTTCTTTCCTTGTCCTCCTCTGACAGATCGAGGCAACAATTGCATTTCGCGCGGTCCGCACATTTCAAGTATTTTGGCAATGTGCTTGTTGCAAAACTTGTTTGTGCACCCTTTGCTCAGGGCAACGGATAGCCCCATAAACTACCTGTCCTAGGCCCTTGACGAAGATGTACGAATGTTTGATGGTACTTGATGTCTTTTCAATCCGACAAAGCGTCTTAGACTAATGTTATTCAGCCGCTCGTTTCTAAGGTGCATACACTTATTTAGACAAATCGTAACCTAGCGGCGGCGATGCTTGTGAAGGTTCGAGCACTAGGAGAATTTCAATAGGTAGAAAGAGGATTAAGACATCAATGTCGCACTTGCTGGAAAATGATGTAGAGGAGATGATCTGGGAAAAAAATAGCCCTGACCTTGAACAAATTGCAACAGAAATGGTTCTTTTTGTATCGGATTCAGAAAAAAATACCATTTAACATACTCAAAGTCTCGGAAAATCTAAGGTGTCGAAATTTATCAAATTTGCATATAAACTTTCATAATTAAAAAAAGTTAATTTCAATTTCTTAAGGTTTGGAATACCATTCTCACTTTTAACCAATAAGTTAAGCTCAATCAGCATACAAGTAGCTAGTTCAGATGTTATTTCTAAGTTATACATGCACATAATTAAATTAATTAATTGAAATATGTTAAGTACTAAGTAAGTAAGTATATATGAACTCTAGGCGAATGTCAAAATATCAATCCTATCAACGTAATACAAATTATAACAGCAGAGGCAAAGTAACATTTCGTGTTAACTAGCAACTATTTACGGTTTGTGTAATTGATTAATGATAAGCATTGCATTAATTAATCTTATATGAAAAATGAAAATACTCGGCATCGGTGTTTTGTAAAATAAACCTGTATCATGGGAGGCATCGTAACAAAACATAAATATTTGTTTTATTTATCTATTAGTGTGGCTAAGTCGATAGTCTTGTTTTTGGGTTTATTACTCCTTCCAATGCAGACGGTCGCGGGTTCAAATTCTGGTTCAGCCTGAGTTCTTTTAAACTCTCAAATTTACTTTCATCCATCAATGTGATATTATGCGCATATAAAAACGGTGGCTTGAAGCCATCCTAGCAATGAAAGTGACGGACATAGTAATAACAAATTGTGTATGTATAGGTACCATATTAATTGTTCTTGGAACTGAGTAGGTAGACAATAAATGCAATTAAATTTATAGCAACGGATAAAATGCAGATTCATTACTATAGATAGGCCTTATTTATGCTTTACGTAGAGAACCAGCCCAAGAACAACTTGCCCCTTTTCAGGTGGCTTATTCTTTATACATTGTGGGTGTGAAGATAGACGGGGGGGGGGGGGGGGTTAATTAGCATCGATTAATCCATCGTCACTCAAACAAGATATTGCATTTTAACATAGGGATATGCCCTAAGCCATGTGGGAAAAATTATATCATTCCTATGACTGGTTTCGAACATATCATCATGTAACCGTGTACCACCACTGTCAGTTACAAAACAGTAAATTACAATACATGAAGTTTGAATAATTAAATTATTGATGAGCAGATATTTATATTGAATTATCGAACTATCGTGTAAAGGCAATAGGCATCCATTCAAATTGAAAGAAGAGTCTGTCTGTTTTCCCCCCTATATAAAAGTTAGCTTGATAGTCATGCAATGAAGTAAATAAAACTTGTATGTGATATAGTTACGATATTATTGATTTTTCAACATAGGAACTAAGTGTTATAGAATTGGTAATTATAAAATCGACTCGTATCAAGATTTGAAGCTAACACACTAATTTAAAACTTCATTGATTGCACCACAATATAAACCGTAGATAGGCCTAAGCGACTGAAGGATTTGAATGACTTGGAAGTATTTAATTAATTGCATGTACTTGGATATAAAACACATTTTTACTACATTGGCCCTACATATCATATTTCAATTAAATCCGTGCAAATTATTCCATAATATTTGTTGTATATAGATAAACGACCAAACAAACAACACGCCATCTATTTGTAATATTCATTGAATGTAATACTTTTCTTTACATAGTAATCATTGTAATCGCCTATTTACTATTTATAAATTAAGGACGTTATCTGATCACATTGAGTTAGAGAACATAGGTACCGGTACTATTGCATATACTTCCTGTTTGTATGGCTTATTTAGTGTTTAGATTTTTTGTAATACGTTTTCCAACATTTTAAAAAGTTGTGGTGCACATTGCATAGTGCGAAAAGAAGCGTGTTTTTAAAACAATTGGTTAAAAGGGAATATTTAGAATTTCGAAAATTTCTTTATGCAATTCAGATTAACGTTTGTTAACATTACGACTAATGGATATTTCTGGGCACTGATAAAGTGTTAAGTGCCCGTAAACAACATTAACTAACAAACTAACTAACTAACTAATGCATGGATATTTGCATTATTTGCCATTCAAAAATAAAATAGTGTACATTAGAGGCTAGGCTTATAGCGCAACTCCCCTCAGCCAGACTTGCGATGACGATTGACAATGCTGAAAACATGAGACGAGAAATATGAAAATAGAGGCTGTCCTGTTTCTATATAATGTTTATCAATTATCATTGTTTATAAGTATATTACTCTAATAAGCCAATGTATTAATATAGTAATTTTATTGCATGAATGATGGATGCAAATCAGAAATAGGTGATGTCAGGTCAAGATTACTGACATTCAATTAATTTTGTAAAAACGTTATGCAAAGCTGAAAATACTTTGTGCTATCCCCCACGTTTTAATCTTAATCCAAATCTACCATTTCATTTTCGAATTACGTGTAATTAATTTGAAAAAAACAAACAATAAACAATATTAATTTAATTGAAGTAATTAATTAAATGCTAATTAATTGCAAAATTAGGAGTAGGCCTAGGTAGTGATGCATTTGTGTATATCGTGTTAGGTTGTTATTCATTTCTATAAGGCCTATTGAATTATTTCGTGTGGCATTACATAGAATAGAAAACTCCAGAACGTCTTACCACAATAAAAATAATTCATTTTATGAAACCCATTTATTTATCAATTAGTTACATTTGAATTTATATTTGTGTTAGTGTTCCTAGTGTTTATTTAAATATCAGTTAGTTTACTTAGTTAGACGTCCAATATTTCATGTCAGTTAACATTTACAATTTTATTCGTCGCAATTAAAATTTTAATTAATTTAATCGACTAACGGAATCTGCAATTAAAATATGTCACCTAAAACCAATTCTTACATTCATATTGGACTTTTGACAGTAGCTTATTCGCAAAAAAGTTTGTTTATAGACTTAAAATGAATTTTTAATTCATATTCATTATTTAACTTTATATGCAAATTTGATAAATTTCGACACCTTAGATTTTCCGAGACTTTGAGTATGTTAAATGGGATTTTTTTCTGAATCCGATGCAAAAAGAACCATTTCTGTTGCAATTTGTTCAAGGTGAAAATTTAGTTCATCTCCTCTAATGTGTTTTGTTTACATTTGGGCACTTACAAAACTATTCTAGAGCCAGGGGCTACTAGTAAAGGTGGGCAATAATATGGCCTATAGAGTCCCACTCATGTTACAACGGTGATAATGTTTCGGTCTCTTTTCTTCTTGGGAATTTTATTAATTTATCAATAGATTTATGTTTTGTTCTTAGTGGTCTGTTGTTCGTTCTTCGTAGTATCAGATTATCTCGGTTACATTTTGGTAGTTCATTGAAACATGTGTTTATAGTTGTAAATTTTGTATTTGTTTGTTTAGTATTATATTTGTTGCAAGGATGAATGTTTTTCCCAACAAGCGAAAATTAAATAACAGCATATGTCAATAAAGCAGGAAAACGCTAATTAAAGCAAACAAAACATTTTTACTCTTTGTCTTCATATTTCACTGTTATTTTCACTATTTACTAAAAAATTACTTGCAAACAACCTAAGCTATCTTTTTATGAAGTATCCTGTCCAACAAACAATTTTTGCAAATATGTTTTCTCTTATTTTGGGCAACTGCCAAAGGAGCGCTCTGCGGTATGAAAACAGACCTAACCCGTTCAGACACGAATTAGATTGGTATAAATAGGTCATTATCAGCAAACAGTTATTTTTTTATTTAATTTTAGATTTTTAATATTTTTCGATATTTTTTATCGTGATTTTTAAGGAATATGGAACAAATTTTGCACTTCTTGGCCTAGTTCCGCCACTGCCCGCAAGTCTATATTGTAAAATTAACAAATGGCAAATGACTAATCGTTGTGGCTGTAAGTGTTTGAAATCAGAACAGTACCAGGAAAAAAACGAAACTCAAGATAATTTGATAACTTCCAGAAATGCACGCTTTGGTCTGTATTATGAAGTACAATCTTTATGAAGTTCTTTTAATCTTAATGTACAATCTTTGTTATGTGTAAACATGCTAATAATTAAATCTGTATACTCTCAATATACGTTATGCCATGCCGGACCTGCGCAAAAGAGTGTCAAAAATAACCGTCCACAAACACGATGTCGCCATCTATATCCTTTCACTATTTGTTATTCTCTCCACATCTCGACGACAATCACACTTGAAATAGGTCAATCAGAAAACAAAACACTGACTCTTGTAACTATACAACTAAACGTGCTAGTACAGAGAAAGACAATCAATAAAAGAAGTGATAAAACGCATGTCTTGTCTAAGTAGTTAAAGACGCCGCAACGGCCTTCAGACCAATTAAACATTATGCAATAGAGTCGCCCCCCTCCCCGCCCCCGCCC